>JAVTVJ010002960.1:0-11529 GCA_034509425.1 Eopsaltria australis | reverse complement strand
AATAGTGGCTGTATTGAGACAATAGAGTGACTCCATTGTGACCCTCTAGTGGCTCTATTGTGACACAATAGCTGCTCTATTGTGACATTACAGTGGCTCACTTGTGACATTTCATTATCTGTTGTGACACAATAGTGGTTGTATTGTGACACAATAGTGGGTGTACTGTTACAGTAGAGTGGCTCTATTATGAGATCCTAGGGGCTGTATGTAGACATGATTTTGCCTGTATTGTGACACAATAGTGGCTCTATTGTGAGACCACGGTGCCTGTATTGTGACATTATAGAGACTCACTTGTGACATTACAGTGTCTATTGTGACACTATAGCTGCTGTATTGTGACACAATAGTGGCTCTATTGTGACACAATAATGGCTCTGCTGGGACACTCTAGTGGAGCTGCTGTGACACTAGTGACTCTATTGTGATACTATAGGTGTTCGAGAGTGATATTAAAGTGGCTGTATTGCGACCCTCTCTGGGCTCCATTATGACACTCTCTGGGCTCTATTGTAACACTAGCGGCTCAATTGTGACACAATGGTGTTTCTATTATGACAGTAGAGTTGCTCTATTGTGACACTAGTCGCTCTATTGCGACACCATGGTGGCTCTATTGTGACATAAAGGTGCTCTATTGTGACACACTATATGCCCTATTATGACACTAGCGTCTCTGTTGTGACACAACAGTGTTTCTCTTTTGAGAGTCTAGTGGCTCTATTGTTTCAGTGGCGGCACTATTGTGACACAATAGTGGCTGTATTGTGGCAGTCTAATGGCAGTCTTATTGTTACACTAGTGGCTCTATTGTGACACTAGCAGCTCTATTGTGACACAATGGTGGCTACGTTGTGCAGCTGCAGTAGCTCTATGGTGACATTACAGTGGCTCTCTTGTGACATTACAGTGCCTCACTTGTGGCACTACAGAGTCTCTATTGTGACACTATAGCTGCTGTATTGTGACAGTCCAGTTTCTCTCTTTTGACAATAGAGTGACTCCATTGTAACCCTCTAGTGGCTCTATTGTGACAGAATCGCGGATCTATTACGACACAATAGCTGCTCTACTGTGGAACTATAGTTGTTTCATTGTGACACAATAATGGCTTTATTGTGACGCTAGAGTGTTTGTACTGTGACACTACAGTGGCAGTATTGTGACACTCTAGTGGTGCTATTGTGACAGTAACGTGGCTCTATTGTGAGCCTAGAGTGGCTCTATTGTGACACAATAATGGCTCTGCTGGGACACTCTAGTGGAACTGCTGTGACACTCTAGTGGAACTGCTGTGACACTCTAGTGGAACTGCTGTGACACTAGAGACTCTATTGTGATACTATAGTGGTTCGAGAGTGATATTAAAGTGGCTCTATTGCGACACTAGGGGCTCTGTTGTAACACTAGCGGCTCAGTTGTGACACAATGGTGTTTCTATTATGACAGTAGAGCGGCTCTATTGTTACATCAGTCGCTCTATTGTTACCTTAGAGTGGCTCTATTGTGTCACCATGGTGGCTCTACTGTGACATAAAGGTGCTCTATTGTGACACCCTTGATGCCCTATTATGACACTAGCGGCTCTGTTGTGACACAACAGTGTTTCTCTTTTGACAGTCTAGTGGCTCAGTTGGTTCAGTGGCGGCACTATTGTGACACAATAGTGGCTGTATTGTGGCAGTCTAATGGCAGTCTAATTGTTACACTGGTGGCTCTATTGTGACACTGGAGACTTTATTGTGACACAATAGTGGCTGCATTGTGACACAATATTGTCTCTATTGTGACATCACAGTAGCTTTGGTTGGACATGATTTTTCCTGTATTGTGACACAATAGTGACTCTATTGTGACAGCATTGTGTCTCTCTTGTGACATTATTGTGGCTCTATTGTGACACAATGGTGGCTGTATTGTGGAGCTGCAGTAGCTCGATTGTGACACTAGAGGCTCTCTTGTGAGATAACAGTGGCTCACTTTTGAGATTACAGTGGCTCAGTTGTGACACTATAGCTGCTGTATTGTGACACAATAGTGGCTGTATTGAGACAATAGAGTGACTCCATTGTGACCCTCTAGTGGCTCTATTGTGACACAATAGCGGATCTATTAGGACACAATAGTGGCTCTAGTGTGGCCCTATAGTTGTTTCATTGTGTCACAATAATGTGGCACATTAATAAAGTGACACTAGAGTGGATGTACTGTGACACTGCAGTGGATGTACTTTGACACTCTAGTGGCACTATTGTGACACTATAGTGACGCTATTGTGACAGTATAGTGGCCCTACTATGACCCTAGAGTGGCTCTATTGTGAGCCTGGAGTGGCTTGACTGTGACACAATAATGGCTCTGCTGGGACACTCTAGTGGAACTGTTGCAACACTAGTGACTCTATTGTGATACTATAGGGGTTCGAGGGTGATATTAAAGTGGCTCTATTGCGACACTCTCTGGGGCTCCTTTGTGACACTCTCTGGGCTGTATTGTGACACTAGCGGCTCAATTGTGAGACAACGGTGTTTCTATTATGACAGTAGAGTGGCTCTATTGTGACTCTAGTCGCTCTATTGGGACACTAACGTGGCTCTATTGTGACACCATGGTGGCTCTACTATTATAAAGGTGTGCTCTATTAGCTTCGAGCACCCTTGATACCTATTATGACACTAGCTGACTCTGTTGTGACGCAATGGTGTTTCTCTTTTGAGAATCTAATTGGCTCTATTGTTTCGAGGTGGTGACACTATTGTGACACAATAGTGGCTGTATTGATACACAATGGTGGGTGTACTGTTACAGTGGAAATTGGCTCTATTGTAGGATCCTAGTGGCTGCTTTATGTAGACAGGATTTTTGCCTGTATTTGACACAATGAATTTGGCTCTATTGTGACAGAATGAGGTGGCTCCTATTAATGGATCATGTGGTGCCTGTGTTATGACATTATAGAGGCTCACTTGGCGACATTACAGTGTCTATTGGCTGACACTATGGCTGCTGTATTGTGACACAATAGTGGCTCTATTGTGACACAATAATGGCTCTGCTGGGAGACTCTAGTGGAACTGCTGTGTCACTAGTGACTCTGTTGTGATACTATAGTGGTTCGAGAGTGATATTAAAGTGGCTGTATTGCGACCCTCTCTGGGCTCCATTATGACACTCTCTGGGCTGTATTGTGACACTAGCGGCTCAATTGTGACACAATGGTGTTTCTATTATGACAGTAGAGTTGCTCTATTGTGACACTTGTCGCTCTATTGCGACACCATGGTGGCACTATTGTGACATAAAGGTGCTCTATTGTGACACCCTTGATGCCCTATTATGACACTAGCGTCTCTGTTGTGACACAACAGTGTTTCTCTTTTGACAGTCTAGTGGCTCTATTGTTTCAGTGGCGGCACTATTGTGACACAATAGTGGCTGTATTTTGGCAGTCTAATGGCAGTCTAATTGTTACACTAGTGGCTCTATTGTGACACTGCAGTTGCTTGATTGTGACACAATGGTGGCTTTATTGTGACACAATAGTTGCTCTTTTGTGACATTCTAGTTGCTCTCTTGTGACAATAGAGGACTCCATTGTGACCCTCTAGTGGCTCTATTGTGACACAATAGCGGATCTATTAGGACACAATAGTGGCCCTTTTGCGGCAATATGGTTTTTTTATTGTGAGACAATAACGGCTTTATTGTGACACTAGAGTGGATGCACTGTGACACTACAGTGGCAGTAGTAGTGGTGCTATTGTGACAGTAACGTGGCTCTATTGTGAGCCTAGAGTGGCTCTATTGTGACACAATAATGGCTCTGCTAGGACACTCTAGTGGAACAGTTGTGACACTGGTGACTCTATTATGGTACTATAGTGGTTCAACAGTGATATTAGAGTGGCTCTATTTTGACACCCTCGGGGCTTTATTGTGACACTCTCTGGGCTGTATTGTGACACTAGCAGCTCAATTTTGAGACAACGGTGTTTCTATTATGACAGTAGAGTGGCTCTATTGTGACTCTAGTCGCTCTATTGGGACACTAACGTGGCTCTATTATGATACCATGGTGGCTCTACTGTGACATAAAGGTGCTCTATTGTGACACCCTAGAGGCCTTATTATGACACTAGCAGCTCTGTTGTGACGCAACAGTGTTTCTCTTTTGAGAGTCTAGTGGCTCTATTGTTTCAGTGGCGGCACTATTGTGACACAATAGTGGCTGTATTGTGGCAGTCTAATGGCAGTCTAATTGTTACACTAGTGGCTCTATTGTGACACTGGAGATGCTTGATTGTGACACAATAGTGGCTGCATTGTGACACAATGTTGGCTCTATTGTGACATTACAGTAGCTTTTGTTGGACATGATTTTGCCTGTATTGTGACACAATAGTGGCTCTATTGTGACAGCATTGTGTCTCTCTTATGACATTATAGTGGCTCTATTGTGACACAATGGTGGCTGTATTGTGGAGCTGCAGTAGCTCGATTGTGACACTAGAGGCTCTCTTGTGAGATAACAGTGGCTCACTTGTGAGATACAGTGGCTCAGTTTGTGACTACTATAGCTGCTGTATTGTGACACAATGGTGGCTGTGTGAGACAATAGAGTGACTCCATTGTGACCCTCTGGCTCTATTGTGACACAATAGCTGACTCTATTGTGACATTACAGTGGCTCACTTGTGACATTTTCATTATCTGTTGTGACACCGTGGTGTTAGTTTGTGACCAATGACACAATAATTCAGGTCAATACTATTTACAGTAGAGTGGCTCTATTATGAGATCCTAGGGGCTGTATGTAGACATGATTTTGCCTGTATTGTGACACAATAGTGGCTCTATTGTGAGACCACGGTGCCTGTATTGTGACATTATAGAGGCTCACTTGCGACATTACAGTGTCTATTGTGACACTATAGCTGCTGTATTGTGACACAATAGTGGCTCTATTGTGACACAATAATGGCTCTGCTGGGACACTCTAGTGGAACTGCTGTGACACTAGTGACTCTGTTGTGATACTATAGGGGTTCGAGAGTGATATTAAAGTTGCTGTATTGCGACCCTCTCTGGGCTCCATTATGACACTCTCTGGGCTCTATTGTAACACTAGCGGCTCAATTGTGACACAATGGTGTTTCTATTATGACAGTAGAGTTGCTCTATTGTGACACTAGTCGCTCTATTGCGACACCATGGTGGCTCTATTGTGACATAAAGGTGCTCTATTGTGACACCCTTGATGCCCTATTATGACTCTAGCGGCTCTGTTGTGACACAACAGTGTTTCTCTTTTGAGAGTCTAGTGGCTCTATTGTTTCAGTGGCGGCACTATTGTGACACAATAGTGGCTGTATTGTGGCAGTCTAATGGCAGTCTAATTGTTACACTAGTGGCTCTATTGTGACACTAGCAGCTCTATTGTGACACACTGGTGGCTACATTGTGCAGCTGCAGTAGCTCTCTTGTGACATTACAGTGCCTCACTTGTGGCACTACAGAGTCTCTATTGTGACACTATAGCTGCTGTATTGTGACAGTCCAGTTTCTCTCTTGTGACAATAGAGTGACTCCATTTTAACCCTCTAGTGGCTCTATTGTGACACAATCGCGGATCTATTACGACACAATAGCGGCTCTACTGTGGAACTATAGTTGTTTCATTGTGACACAATAATGGCTTTATTGTGAGGCTAGAGTGGTTGTACTGTGACACTACAGTGGCAGTATTGTGACACTCTAGTGGTGCTATTGTGACAGTAACGTGGCTCTATTGTGAGACTAGAGTGGCTCTATTGTGACACAATAATGGCTCTGCTGGGACACTCTAGTGGAACTGCTGTGACACTCTAGTGGAACTGCTGTGACACTCTAGTGGAACTGCTGTGACACTAGAGGCTCTATTGTGATACTATAGTGGTTCGAGAGTGATATTAAAGTGGCTTTATTGCGACACTCTAGGGACTCTGTTGTAACACTAGCGGCTCAGTTGTGACACAATGGTGTTTCTATTATGACAGTAGAGTGGCTCTATTGTTACATCAGTCGCTCTATTGTTACCTTAGAGTGGCTCTATTGTGTCACCATGGTGGCTTTATTGTGACATAAAGGTGCTCTATTGTGACACCCTTGATGCCCTATTATGACACTAGCGGCTCTGTTGTGACACAACAGTGTTTCTCTTTTGACAGTCTAGTGGCTCAGTTGTTTCAGTGGCAGCACTATTGTGACACAATAGTGGCTCTATTGTGACAGCATTGTTTCTCTCTTGTGACATAGTGGCTCTATTGTGACACAATGGTGGCTGTATTTTGGAGCTGCAGTAGCTCGATTGTGACACTAGAGGCTCTCTTGTGAGATAACAGTGGCTCACTTGTGAGATTACAGTGGCTCAGTTGTGACACTATAGCTGCTGTATTGTGACACAATAGTGGTTGTATTGAGACAATAGAGTGACTCCATTGTGACCCTCTAGTGGCTCTATTGTGACACAATAGCGGATCTATTAGGACACAATAGTGGCTCACGTGTGGCCCTATAGTTGTTTCATTGTGTCACAATAATGTGACACATTAATAAAGAGACACTAGAGTGGATGTACTGTGACACTGCAGTGGATGTACTTTGACACTCTAGTGGCACTATTGTGACACTATAGTGACGCTATTGTGACAGTATAGTGGCCCTACTATGACCCTAGAGTGGCTCTATTGTGAGCCTGGAGTGGCTCGACTGTGACACAATAATGGCTCTGCTGGAACACTCTAGTGGAACTGTTGCAACACTAGTGACTCTATTGTGATACTATAGGGGTTCGAGAGTGATGTTAAAGTGGCTCTATTGCGACACTCTCTGGGCTCCTTTGTGACACTCTCTGGGCTGTATTGTGACACTAGCGGCTCAATTGTGAGACAACGGTGTTTCTATTATGACAGTAGAGTGGCTCTATTGTGACACTAGTCGCTCTTTTGGGACACTAACGTGGCTCTATTGTGACACCATGGTGGCTCTACTGTGACATAAAGGTGCTCTATTGTGACACCTTTGATGCCCTATTATGACACTAGCGGCTCTGTTGTGACACAACAGTGTTTCTCTTTTGAGAGTCTAGTGGCTCTATTGTTTCAGTGGCGGCACTATTGTGACACAATAGTGGCTGTATTGTGGCAGTCTAATGGCAGTCTAATTGTTACACTCGTGGCTCTACTGTGACATAAAGGTGCTTTATTGTGACAAAATGGTGGCTTCATTGTGCAGCTGCAGTAGCTCAATGGTGACATTAAAGTTGCTCTCTTGTGACATTATAGAGCCTCACTTGTGGCACTACGGAGTCTCTATTGTGACACAAAGCTGCTGTATTGTGACAGTCCAGTTGCTCTCTTGTGACAATAGAGTGACTCCATTGTAACCCTCTAGTGGCTCTATTGTGACCCAATCGCGGATCTATTTCGACACAATAGCGGCTCTACTGTGGAACTGTAGTTGTTTCATTGTGACACAATAATGGCTTTATTGTGATGCTAGAGTGGTTGTACTGTGACACTACAGTGGCAGTATTGTGACACTCTAGTGGTGCTATTGTGACAGTAACGAGGCTCTATTGTGAGCCTAGAGTGGCTCTATTGTGACACAATAATGGCTCTGCTGGGACACTCTAGTGGAACTGCTGTGACACCCTAGTGGAACTGCTGTGACACTAGAGGCTCTATTGTGATACTATAGTGGTTCGAGAGTGATATTAAAGTGGCTCTTTTGCGACACTCTAGGGGCTCTGTTGTAACACTAGCGGCTCCGTTGTGGCACAATGGTGTTTCTATTATGACCGTAGAGTGGCTCTATTGTTACATCAGTCGCTCTATTGTTACCTTAGAGTGGCTCTATTGTGTCACCATGGTGGCTCTATTGTGACATAAAGGTGCTCTATTGTGACACCCTTGATGCCCTATTATGACACTAGCGGCTCTGTTGTGACACAACAGTGTTTCTCTTTTGACAGTCTAGTGGCTCAGTTGTTTCATTGGCGGCACTATTGTGACACAATAGTGGCTGTATTTTGGCAGTCTAATGGCAGTCTAATTGTTACACTAGTGACTCTATTGTGACACTGGAGATGCTTGATTGTGACACAATAGTGGCTGCATTGTGACACAATATTGGCTCTATTGTGACATCACAGTAGCTTTTGTTGGACATGATTTTGCCTGTATTGTGACACAATAGTGACTCTATTGTGACAGCATTGTGGCTCTCTTGTGACATTATAGTGGCTCTATTGTGACACAATGGTGGCTGTATTGTGAAGCTGCAGTAGCTCGATTGTGACACTAGAGGCTCTCTTGTGAGATAACAGTGGCTCACTTGTGAGATTACAGTGGCTCAGTTGTGACGCTTTAGCTGCTGTATTGTGACACAATAGTGGCTGTATTGAGACAATAGAGTGACTCCATTGTGACCCTCTAGTGGCTCTATTGTGACACAATAGCGGATCTATTAGGACACAATAGTGGCTCACGTGTGGCCCTATAGTTGTTTCATTGTGTCACAATAATGTGACACAGTAATAAAGTGACACTAGAGTGGATGTACTGTGACACTGCAGTGGATGTACTTTGACACTCTAGTGGCACTATTGTGACACTATAGTGACGCTATTGTGACAATATAGTGGCCCCACTATGACCCTAGAGTGGCTCTATTGTGAGCCTGGAGTGGCTCGACTGTGACACAATAATGGCTCTGCTGGGACACTCTAGTGGGACTGTTGCAACACTAGTGACTCTATTGTGATACTATAGAGGTTCGAGAGTGATATTAAAGTGGCTCTATTGCGACACTCTCTGGGCTCCTTTGTGACACTCTCTGGGCTGTATTGTGACACTAGCGGCTCAATTGTGAGACAACGGTGTTTCTATTATGACAGTAGAGTGGCTCTATTGCGACTCTAGTCGCTCTATTGGGACACTAACGTGGCTCTAATGTGACACCATGGTGGCTCTACTGTGACATAAAGGTGCTCTATTGTGACATTGTAGGGGCCCTATTATGACACTAGCGGCTCTGTTGTGACGCAACAGTGTTTCTCTTTTGACAGTCTAGTGGCTCTATTGTTTCAGTGGCGGCACTATTGTGACACAATAGTGGCTGTATTTTGGCAGTATAATGGCAGTCTAATTGTTACACTAGTTGCTCTATTGTGACACTGCAGTTGCTTGATTGTGACACAATGGTGGCTTTATTGTGACACAATAGTGGCTCTTTTGTGACACTCTAGTTGCTCTCTTGTGACAATAGAGGACTCCATTGTGACCCTCTAGTGGCTCTATTGTGACACAATAGCGGATCTATTAGGACACAATAGTGGCCCTTTTGCGGCAATATGGTTGTTTTATTGTGAGACACTAACGGCTTTATTATGACACTAGAGTGGATGCACTGTGACACTACAGTGGCAGTAGTAGTGGTGCTATTGTGACAGTAACGTGGCTCTATTGTGAGCCTAGAGTTGCTCTATTGTGACAGAATAATGGCTCTGCTAGGACACTCTAGTGGAACAGTTGTGACACTGGTGACTCTATTATGGTACTATAGTGGTTCAACAGTGATATTAGAGTGGCTCTATTGTGACACTCTAGGGGCTCTATTGTGACACTCTCTGGGCTATATTGTGACACTAGTGGCTCAATTGTGACACAACGGTGTTTGTATTATGACAGTAGAGTGGCTCTATTGTGACACTAGTCGCTCTATTGTTACCTTAGAGCAGCTGTATTGTGACTCTACGGTGGCTTTATTGTGACATAAAGGTGCTCTATTGTGACACCCTTCATACCCTATTATGACACTAGCAGCACTGTTGTGACACAATAGTGTTTATCTTTTGAGACTAGTGGCTCTATTGTTTCAGTGGGCACTATTGTGACACAATGGGTGTATGTTAACAATAGTGGGTGTTAGTGTTACAGTAGAGTGGCTCTATTTATGAGATCCTGTGCTGTATGTAGACATGATTTGCCTGTATTTGTGACACAATAGTGGGCCTCTATTGTGACAGAATAGTACCTCTATGTGAGACCATTGGTGCCTGTATATGACATTATAGAGGCTCATTTTTGTGGACATTACCAGTGTCTATCTGTGACACATAGCATGCTGTATTGTGACACCAATAGTGGCTCGACTGTGACACAATCATGGCTCTGCTGGGACACTCTAGTGGAACTGTTGCAACACTAGTGACTCTATTGTGATACTATAGGGGTTCGAGAGTGATGTTAAAGTGGCTCTATTGCGACACTCTCTGGGCTCATTTGTGACACTCTCTGGGCTGTATTGTGACACTAGCGGCTCAATTGTGAGACAACGGTGTTTCTATTATGACAGTAGAGTGGCTCTATTGTGACTCTAGTCGCTCTATTGGGACACTAACGTGGCTCTCATGTGACACCATGGTGGCTCTACTGTGCCATAAAGGTGCTCTATTGTGACATTGTAGGGGCCCTATTATGACACTAGCGGCTCTGTTGTGACGCAACAGTATTTCTCTTTTGAGAGTCTAGTGGCTCTATTGTTTCAGTGGCGGCACTATTGTGACACAATAGTGGCTGTATTGTGGCAGTCTAATGGCAGTCTAATTGTTACACTAGTGGCTCTATTGTGACACTGCAGTTGCTTGATTGTGACACAATGGTGGCTATATTGTGACACAATAGTGGCTCTTTTGTGACATTCTAGTTGCTCTCTTGTGACAATAGAGGACTCCATTGTGACCCTCTAGTGGCTCTATTGTGACACAATAGCGGATCTATTAGGACACAATAGAGGCCCTTTTGCGGCAATATGGTTGTTTTATTGTGAGACAATAACGGCTTTATTGTGACACTAGAGTGGATGCACTGTGACACTACAGTGGCAGTAGTAGTGGTGCTATTGTGACAGTAACGTGGCTCTATTGTGAGCCTAGAGTTGCTCTATTGTGACACAATAATGGCTCTGCTAGGACACTCTAGTGGACCAGTTGTGACACTGGTGACTCTATTATGGTACTATAGTGGTTCAACAGTGATATTAGAGTGGCTCTATTGTGACACTCTAGGGGCTCTATTGTGACACTCTCTGGGCTATATTGTGACACTAGCGGCTCAATTGTGAGACAACGGTGTTTCTATTATGACACTAGAGTGGCTCTATTGTGACACTAGTCGCTCTCTTGTTACCTTAGAGCAGCTGTATTGTGACTCTACGGTGGCTTTATTGTGACATAAAGGTGCTCTATTGTGACACCCTTCATACCCTATTATGACACTAGCAGCACTGTTGTGACACAATAGTGTTTCTCTTGTGAGAATCTAGTGGCTCTATTGTTTCAGTGGCGGCACTATTGTGACACAATAGTGGCTGTATTGTTACACAATAGTGGGTGTACTGTTACAGTAGAGTGGCTCTATTATGAGATCCTAGTGGCTGTATGTAGACATGATTTTGCCTGCACTGTGACACAATAGTGGCTTTATT
>JAVTVJ010002959.1:0-91992 GCA_034509425.1 Eopsaltria australis | reverse complement strand
AAAAAGGGAAAAAGGAAAGAGGGGGGGAAGGGAAAAAAGGGAAAAAAGGGAAAAAACGGAAAAATGAAAAAAAGGGAAAAAAAAGAAGGGAAAAGGAAAAAAAGGGAAAAAAGGGGAAAAAGGGGGGGGAAGGGAAAAAAGGGAAGAAAAGGGGGAAAAAGGGAAAAATGGAAAAAAAGGGAAAAAAAGGAAAAAGGGAAAAAAGGAAAAAAGAAAGGAAAAAAAGGGAAAAAAAAAGGAAAAAAAGGAAAAAAAGGGAAAAAAATAAAGGAAAAAAAGGAAAATAAGGGGAAAAAATGGAAAAAAAGGAAAAAGAAAAAAAGGAAAAAAAATAAAAAAAGAAAAAAAAGGAAAAAGGAAAAAAATAGAAAAATAAAACCCCCAAAAAACCAGTGAAAGGGACCAGGGAGGGAACGGAAGAAGGAAAGGAGGTAAAGACACAAAAAATCCTCCAGAGTCAATTCCCTCAGCTTTCAAAATAAACAAACCCCTCTGAAGTGAAAGTATGGACATTTCACATTTCCCTTCTCTTTTCCCTGTGGAAAAGGGCAGCGTTTCCACATTCCCACATTCCCAGAGCTGCTTTTCCCTGGGGAATGCCCGACCCAGGAACCTCCGGAGCTCTGGGGGCTCCTCCTCACCCTTCCCCTGCTCACAGACCCCCAGGATTTTCCCCTTTTCCCTGTTAACCCGGGCTCCTTTTCCCTCTCCAAACCCCGGAACAAAGAGGGAAACCGAGCAAAGCCCTCGCAGCTCTTCCTGTCGAGTCCCGGGTGGGAGCTTTGCCAGCATCTCCAGCCGAGCTCCAGCCCGGCTTTTGGGGCAGCTCCAGCACCTGCCTGTGCTCAGCTCGCTCGCAAACCCAGCTGGATCCTCCAGGAGCTCCTGTGGGGATGGGAAAACCTCCTCTGGGGATGGGAAAACCTCCTTTGGGAAGGCAAAGGGCAGAGCTCCTCATCCACATCCTCCCCTGGCTTTGTCTCCACGCCCCAAAATCCACCAGAACCCCCCAAAATTTTGGCACTCAGGGAAAAATGCAGGAGCTGAACCCCAAAAAAAGCAGCCTGGAGAGGGGCAGCACCCGTTTTTTTTGGATCAGCTCCAGCACCTGGCTGTGCTCAGTTCGCTCCCAAACCCAGCTGGGTCCTCCAGGAGCTCCTGTGGGGATGGAAAAACTTCCTTTGGGGATGGGAAAACCTCCTTTGGGAATAGGAAAACCTCGTTTGAGAAGGCAAAGGACAAAATCCACATCCTCCCCTGGCTTTGTCTCCACTCCCCAAAATCCACCAGAACCCCCCAAAATTTTGGCAATCAGGGAAAAGTGCAGGAGCTGAACCCCAAAAAAAGCAGCCCAGAGAGGTCCAGCATCCATTTTTTGGGCCAGCTCCAGCACCTGCCTGTGCTCAGCTCGCTCCCAAACCCAGCTGGTTCCTCCAGGAGCTCCTGTGGGGATGGAAAAACTTCCTTTGGGGATGGGAAAACTTCCTTTGGGGATGGGAAAACTTCCTCTGGGGATGGGAAAACCTCCTTTGGGAACAGGAAAAACACTCGTTGAGAAGGCAAAGGACAAAATCCACATCCTCCCCTGGCTTTGTTTCCACTCCCCACCAGCAAAATCCGCGAGAAACCCCCAAAATTTTGGCACTCAGGGAAAAGTGCAGGAGCTGAACCCCAAAAAAAGCAGCCCAGAGAGGTCCAGCACCCATTTTTTGGGCCAGCTCCAGCACCTGGCTGTGCTCAGCTCGCTCCCAAACCACGCTGGGTCCTCCAAGAGCTCCTGTGGGGATGGAAAAACTTCCTTTGGGGATGGGAAAACCTCCTTTGGGAACAGGAAAACCTCGTTTGAGAAGGCAAAGGACAAAATCCACATCCTCCCCTGGCTTTGTCTCCACTCCCCAAAATCCACCAGAACCCCCCAAAATTTTGGCACTCAGGGAAAAATGCAGGAGCTGAACCCCAAAAAAAGCAGCCTGGAGAGGGGCAGCACCCATTTTTTGGGCCAGCTTCAGCATCTGGCTGTGCTCAGCTCGCTCCCAAACCCCGCTGGGTCCTCCAAGAGCTCCTTTGGGAATGGAAAAACCTCATTTGGGAACAGGAAAACCTCCTTTGGGAAGGCAAAGAGCAGAGCTCCTCATCCACATCCTCCCCTGGCTTTGTCTCCACTCCCCAAAATCCACCAGAACCCCCCAAAATTTTGGCAATCAGGGAAAAGTGCAGGAGCTGAACCCCAAAAAAAGCAGCCCGGAGAGGCCCAGCACCCATTTTTTGGGCCAGCTCCAGCACCTGCCTGTGCTCAGCTCGCTCCCAAACCCAGCTGGTTCCTCCAGGAGCTCCTGTGGGGATGGGAAAATCTCCTTTGAGAAGGCAAAGTGCAAAATCCACCACTCCACATCCTCCCTGCCTTTGCCTCCACTCCCCAAAATCCGCCAGAACCCCAAAAATTTCAACACTCAGGAAAAAACACAGGAGCTGAACCCAAGAAAAAGCAGCCCAGAGAGGAGCAGCACCCAAAAATCAGCCCTAAAGCTGCATCACGGGGGTGGCTCCAGTGACAATCAAGCTTTTTTTATCTTTAGGGGGATAAGAAATTTCCTCCTTGGTGCAAGTCCCGTTTTGTTCTGCTCCCACTGCCGGGTGTTTGCAATTCAACGTGGGCTTGTTCCTATCTTAGACAGCATCAGCCAGGGGAAAAGAAATATAGGACAGACAAAGGGATGGAATAAAAATCGAGCAGGGGAAAAAAAGGAAAAAAAAGCTCCTGTGCAAAGAGCTTTTAGGAAAGCAGCTCCTGTGTAAACAGCTCCCATTTTAACAGCAGAAAAGGGAAAATAAACATATTTAATTGGGGATTTCTGGCGAATCTTAATCAGGTGGCAGCGCTTGGGGAATGGATTTTGCAAATTCTGAGGTGAGGATGGAGTTGTGAAGGGACAGAGAGCTCCCAGTTCTGGGAAAACACGGGACAGGGGAGCGCAGAGAATTCCAAAACGCATCCAAACTCTTCCTGGCTTGGCCATCACGTGGCTGGAGAGGGTGTCAGGAGGGAATGGGAGGCGCAGGAAGAGCCAGGACATTATGCAACAGCTGATCAGAGCCTGCCCAGGCCCTGCTCCAGCACGTGGAGGTGCTATTTTAATCCAGCCCCCAGCTGATTCCCAGATTTTGGGAATCCAAAACCCACGGGATGAACGGAGCAGCTCTGGGAGGGTTTGTGCCTCTCACACAGGAAAAGCCTTTGGGTCAGGGAAGGGTTGGGTTTGAAAATTTCTCAAGGAAAAGCCACTCTGGGGTCTCTCTTGGGGAATTTAATATTCCAGGCCTTGTTGGATGCAGAATTCCAGCCTGGATTGGGTTGGAAAGTTAAAAACTCCTCTCATTCCCACCCCTGCCACGGGCAGGGACACCTTCACCAGGCCTGGTGCTCACTGAGGCTCCAGTTCCTGATTTTGGGATCCTCATCAGCTCTCAGAGACCCCAAAGACTCTGCAGGATGCCCTTGGAATATTCCAAGGCACTGAGGGACCCACAAACACCAGCAGCTTTTGGGAGAACCTTGAAGGTGATGAGAAATAAATCAGTTCCCATCCCTGTGTTCCCTTCCATGCCCAAAATCTCTCATTTTCCAGACCAAATAAAGCCCTTTTTTGCACTGGTTTTCCCCCCAGTTTTCTGTGTTTCTTGCTCTGGTGTTTGTGATGCTCTCAAGGAGCCACAGACCTGTGCTGGTTTCACATCTTTATTTCTCAGTTTACAGAAAAAAAAAATCTCCCAGCTTGTGTGGTTGCATTTTCAGGGCAGGTAAGAGAGAGAGAGAGGAAATTCAGCACCAACAGCAGCATAATTTCTGGATTATTCCAACCCAAAAACCTCCATCCCCACTCCATGGGGCAATTCCAAGGCTCACCACCAGCCAGGGGGAGGTGGAATAAAATCTCCAGAATTAAATATTTCACCAAGCAGCAGGTGGTGATGCCCAGATCATCCAGCAACTGGTAATGCTCAAAATTTCATTGCAGGAAAAGCCAGGATCACCCAGACCCATGGGAACACGGCGAGGAGCAGGAGAAAAGCTGGAATTTCTGTCAGAATTTCCTCTCCCCGGCTCGGAGGTGGTTTGAGGTTCAGCCCTGGAGCTCTGGTTGTTACACAACGCTGCCAAACTCGTTCCCACCGTGTTTCACAGCCTTTTCCCCTGCTCGGTGCACGATTCCCACATCCCGAATGGAATTCCTAACACAGCTCCCTGCTTCTCCTCGCCTGACCCGGCTGGAAACCACAGGGCAAAACCCGTGGAAACGGCATCTCCAAATGATCATTTCAGAGCCTGTTGTTTGTGCAAACAACCGCAGGCCTGAAATAGCCGAGGTGTGAAACTGCGCTTGGGTGGAACTGGGGGAAATTCACAGAGAGAGAGAGAGAAATACCAAAAAAACCAAGAAAAACAAAAAAACCCAACCTTTCCAAAAGCGAAAGAGATCCGGGGATGTGGAATCACATCTCTGATCCCTCCCCCTGCTTCCCACCACGTCCCTGCTAAGCCAGGAGAGGCTTTATCCGGGTGGATTTTGTGGGGAAGCAGGGGAGGATAAACCTTTTGTGTGGCTCTGCCCAGTCCCTGGCTCACCAAACCTGACCCCATCACCCTCATCATCATCATCATCATCACCCTCATCCTCTCCCACTGGGAATTCTCCCCCCAAAAACAAGGCAGTTTGGGCCAAAATATCAGAAAACAAAGGGTTTTACCTGCAGCTCCCAAGGAAGGTGAATCCCTGCAAAGAGCCCGGCCCAAATCCATGCTAAGGACAAACCCAGCCCAGGGTCACACAGAGGGGACAAAAGCCACTCCTGTCCCACACCCAGATGTTCCTGCAAGCTGATTATCAGGGAATAATTCCCCCAGCCCAGCCAGATGTTTTAATTAACTCGTTTGTTCATTAAGCTGCTGTGCCCTGAACCCTCCCAGCCCGGGCAGAGCCTCAGGTGGGAGCTCCAGGCCAGGATAAACCCACATTCTGCTGTGTTTTGTGCTCAGTGATGGCTCCAGGAGGGCTTGGACCTTTTCCTGGGATTTGGGAGACCCCAAAAGGGGCTCCTGTGCCTTTTCCTCACAGTTTGAGGCACAGGAAGTGCTGTGGGGACAGCTGAGGGTCATCCCCCTGCCCACAGGGCTGCAAACCTTCCCCAGGGGTTTCCCACCTCCAGCTCCCACCTTTGGTCACTCAGGGCCAGGAGCTGGTGGCCAGAGAAGCTCTCAGTTTCCTTTCTGACTGTTTTTCAGATCCCATTCCCATAAAGGCCCTTCCCTGCTCTTCCAGGAAAACTCAAACTCTGATTTTCTCCCCGCCTCGAGCCAAATTCTGCTGCTGAACCACTGCGAGCAGCAGAAACTCCTCCAAGAACTGCATTTCCCCACAATAAAACCAAAACTGGAAGGAAGGGATCATTAATAAAAATCCAGTTCTGACTTTGTTGGGGGGGGGGGGGAATAAAAATAAAAAGAAAGAAGTGCCTAATGCTGTGATCAATCTTAGGGATGTATTTCCCAAGGGGTTTTAAAGCAGGATTTGCAGCGGCCCTGGGCTCATCCTGCAGGATGAGCAGCCAGCACGAGCTGCACGTGGGCAGCCCGGGGATGTCACCGCTGTCACTCTGCTGCCAGGCAGGGAGGGAGGCAGGGAGGGCTCTGCTGCTCCTGCTCTCCCCACAGCCCCGGCTGCAAATTTAGAAACAGCGCCCGAGCTTCTCTTTGTGCTCTCCCACGTCCAGCCCTGCTCCTGTTCCAGCTCCTGCTCTGGATCCTGCTCCATCTCCTGCTCCTGCTCCTGCTCCTGCTCCTGCTCCTGCTCCTGATCCTGATCCTGCTCCTGCTCCTGCTCCTGCTCCTGCTCCTGCTCCTGATCCTGATCCTGCTCCTGCTCCTGCTCCTGCTCCTGCTCCTGCTCCTGCTCCAGCTCCAGCTCCTGCTCCTGCTCCTGCTTCATCTCCTGATCCTGATCCTGATCCTGATCCTGATCCTGCTGCTGCTCCATCTCCTGCTCCTGCTCCTGCTCCTCCTCCTGTTCCTGCTCCTGCTCCTGCTCCTGCTCCATCTCCTGCTCCTGCTCCTGCTCCTGCTCCTGCTCCTGCTCCTGCTCCTGCTCCTGATCCTGATCCTGATCCTGATCCTGATCCTGATCCTGCTCCTGCTCCATCTCCTGCTCCAGCTCCCAGCTGCCTGTCTGGAGTTCTTCAAAAGCTCTGCTTAGCAACTGGCCAGCCTTGGGCTGCAGCACGGGCAGCCAGGGCCTGCCATTCCCACTCCTGCCATTCCCACTCCTGCCGTTCCCACTCCTGCCATTCCCACTCCTGCCATTCCCATTCCTGCCATTCCCACTCCTGCCATTCCCACTCCTGCCATTCCCACTCCTGCCATTCCATTCCCGGTCCTCCCATTCCCACTGCTGTCATTCCCGGTGCTCTCGTTACCAGTTCTGCCATTCCCAGTCCTGACATTCCTGGTCCTGACATTCCCACTCTTCCCATTCCCACTCCTTCCATTCCCACTCTTCCCATTCCATTCCCTCTCCTCCAGCAGGGAATCCACGGGCAGCTCCAGGCCCTGCTCCCTCTCAGCACCACCCCAGGCCCAGGTGCTGACCCGGTGTCACTCGTGTCACCTCCTGGCAGCCCCGGAGCTGTGGGCAGGCAGAAGGAGCCTCATCCCTGCTGCTGCCACGGGCTCTCAGCCTCCACCAGGAATATTCCTGTGGAGCAGCACCATCCTGGCAGGAGCAGAGGAGAGGGAATTACAGAGCCCCCAGCAAACCTTTGGAGCCATCCCGAGTCCCCAGGGGGGAGCAGGTGAGGCTCTGGCAGGCGTTGCACAAGAGATACGGATCTGGGCTGCTTTATTTTATACAAATATCTGCTCTCCCTTTGTGCTCGCTGGAAAGGGATGGCAAAACAAAGCCAGGGCAGCTCCAAATCCCTGCTCCCAGCGCTCCCAGCCCTGCCCTCCACAGCTGAACCACCCCAGGAGCTGCGAGGACCCTCTGGAGAATGGAGAGAAGCCTTGGATTGAGGATGAAACCCAAATCTCCTCGCTCCAAAGCCTGGAAACTCCACCATCCCCCCATGGCCTTGGGCAGGGAGCGGAGGGAGGCAGGACCAGGCAGGTCCAGGCTGAGCAGGGAGTGCTGTGAGAGCGTCTGGGGCGAGGGGGAAGAGCAAAGGGGGACAGATGAAAGCACGAGACGGGCGTGAGTCAGGCTGGCACGGGGCCTGGGCACGGAGCCCGCGGCACCGAGGGCACGGAGAGGCTTCTGAGCCGGCCAAAAAATCACTGCAACAAAAGGCAGCCCAAAATAGGCCCTGGCAGAGCCGTCTGCTCGTCCTGCAGCATCACCCCGAGCTGGGCTGGGCGCCCCGCTGGCTCCTGGGCACTCCTGGTCACATCTGGTCAGTCCTGGGCAGTCCTGGGCACTCCTGGTCAGTCCTGGTCAGTCCTGGGCAGTCCTGGTCACATCTGGTCAGTCCTGGGCACACCTGGTCAGTCCTGGGCAGTCCTGGTCAGTCCTGGGCACACCTGGTCAGTTCTGGTCAGTCCTGGTCAGTTCTGGTCAGTCCTGGGCACTCCTGGGCACTCCTGGTCAGTCCTGGGCATTCCTGGTCAGTCCTGGGCACTCCTGATCAGTCCTGGTCACACCTGGGCAGTCTCCTGATCACTCCTAGTACCTCCTGGTCACACTTGGTCACTCCTGGTCACTCCTGGTACCTCCTAGTCACACCTGGTCACTCCTGGTCACTCCTGGTCACACCTGGACACGCCTGGTTACACCTGGTACCTCATGATCACACCTGGTCACTCCTGGCCAGGCCAGGCCAGCCCTGGAGCACCCACAGCTCACAGGGAGAGCTCCCAGGGCAGCCCCAGCTCTCCAGGAAATCCTCGGGAAGGCCCAACCTGCCCTCCCCAGGAGCACTGCAGGGCTCTGCCACCTCCACCTGCGCGCCCCGGGGACCCAACCCCGCTGCAGGCAGCGACTGCTGCCTCAAAGCCACAGCTGGAGCTCGGGATGGAGGAGCTCAGGAACCAGGGCCCAGCCCTGCCAGAGCTCTGGGGAGAGCTGGGATCTGAGGGAGAGCAGTGCAGCTGCAGCTGTTCCTGTGTCCCAGCCTGCCCGGGGCTCAGGGAAGGCAGGGTGCAGGGGTTCTTTGGGAATCACGCTGAGGGCGCTCCTCGGGAGCAGCCACAGCCCATTCCCAGGCCAGGAGCCATCCCTGAGCTGCTGCTTCCACAGGGAAGGATCCAAACCCCCCAAGCCAGCTTTAATTATGTTCCTCCTTTAGTGTTTCTGCTCTGGGAATTTGGACTTTTAGAGGAATTTTTGCTGTTTGTGAGGGAAAACAGCAAAAATTCTCTTCAGTGCTTGTGCAGCAGCAGGGGCCGGGCTGGGCTGGGGACCCTGGAGTGACAAACAGCAGGAGAAACGGGGACATGGTGGGGTGATGAACCCTCAGAGCACCAGAGAACCTCAGAGGTGGGAAGGGCCCTGCCCTGGCCATCTCCAGCTCCCTCAGGGGCAGCCTCAGCATCCCCAGATATTTGAGGATAAAAATAAATGAGGGATTTTCAGCTCCACTGCTCCTCTTTCCTTGACACTGCAGCCCCCAACACCAACACCTCCAGCCCCTCGACGCCACCACGAGGGCGAATCCCTTCCCAACCTCGTGTTTCCCACCCGGAATTTTGGTGTCTCACCCAGAAGTGTTTCCCTCAACCCCTGGAGCAGGAGAACCCCTCTCCATTTTCACCCCTCCTCTTTGCTCCTTCCTCCAACAGGGCTGCAGGGAGCAGGGACCAACCTGTGCTGCCCAAACCTGCCCTCCACAGGGCAGGGAGCAGAGCTGAGCCCATTTCCCTGATCTCCCTGATTTCCCTGATTCCCCTGGCGTGTTTTGGGCACAGCTCAACCCCGCTCAGCTCAAGGGCAGCACGTGGAGCTGTGCCGTGCCAGGGCATCGGGGCACAGCAGGAGCTCAGAGCCTGCAGGCACCAAAACCAGCGTGGCACAAAGAGCCCCGAGGGGAGGACACGGCCCTGCTGCAGCTCCTGACGCTGAGCCCGTGTTTGTACAAGCGCCTCGCTCCCTCCCAGGTGTTTGCAGAGCTCGGGGAGTTGGCACCGTGGCAGGAGCTGGTCTTTAATTAACCAAAAGGCAAACAGGAGCAGGACGGCAGCGGGCTGGGAGCTGCTCTGCTCCCCTGGCGGGAGCTCCCAGCTCCTCACACGTCCATGGCTCTCCTTGGAGGTGTCCTTCCGTGGTGGGAAGGGCTTTGCTGATGCTGCTTTGTGTTCTTCTGGTTCCTCTGAGGCTCCACAAAATCCATCTGCTGTCCCTGTCGTGTTGTGGAACACCCAGAGGACACCGCAGTGGCCAGGGCCAGCTGGGTGGGAAAGCACCAGCACACAAAAAATGAGATTTAGGGACAAAAGAACCACACTGGAAAGTGTCGATGTCTGCTTGAGCCCCTGCACAGCACAGACCCCATCCCCATCCCATCAGGACACAGGGAATGGCTTCCCACTGCCACAGGGCACGGCTGGGTGGGATTTTGGGAAGGAATTCCTGGCTGTGAGGGTGGGGAGGGGCTGGGATGGAATTCCCAGAGAATCCGTGGCTATCCCTGGAAGTGCCCAAGGCCAGGTTGGAGCAGCCTGGGACAGTGGGAGGTGTCCCTGCCCCTGGGATGAGCTTTAAGGTCCCTCCCAAACCCAAACCATTCTGGGATTTTGGGGTTCTAAAATTCCTGATTCCCATTTTACAGTGTGACCCCAACTCTCCTCCACACACCCCAAATCCACTCTGATTTCCACCACATGTATTTCAAAGAGGGGACAGCAGGGCCAGAAACAACCTGGGAATGTCATCACCCTGGAAAAGAGGGACAACAAAGTCCCTGTCACTTGTTCAGGAGCCATTTCCCCTCCTCAGGAATGGCTCCTGCTCTGTTTCCCAGCTCCGGCAGGGACGAGCAGCAGGAATTAACCCCTGCTCCCCCCTGGAAGCGTCCGTGGGCTGCAGGGCTGGCCCCGGTGGATCTTCAGGTGCTTGGCCAGGTGGTCACTGCGGGCAAACTTCTTCTCACAGGCTGGGCACTGGTAGGGCTTGACCCCGGAGTGGGAGCGCTTGTGGCGGGAGAGCTCATCCGAGCGGGAGAACCTGCGGAGAAAGGGGCACAGTGACCCCGGCACGGCTCAGATCTGTCCCTGTCACAGCCCCCTGGGTCACCCCAAACCCTCCAGAGGAGGCAGAGGCACCCCCAGAGCAACCCCAGAGGCTCCCAAGCTCAGCCCCTGCAAGGATTTGGAAAATGGAAAAGAATTCACCCTCTGAGATCTGAATTTCTCTCCCCGCTCTCAAAGGACGCTGTCCACCTACTTCCTCCATTTGTTTTCCCTCGCTGGAACCTTCCGGCGGCTGAGAGGCCCAGATGGTGAGAAAAAGTTGGTTTTTTGGGATAAAAGCTTGGACTGGCAGTGGCCAAAGGCCACGGGCCAGGAGCCTGGGTGGGAATGATTTCCTGGAGCTCCACATCCAGCCCCGAGCAGCGTCAGCGGGGAGGGAAGGTTTGCTTTCCCTGGGGCTGTGGATTCTCCCTGCAAAATCTGAGCATCCCCTGGCTCCTCACAAATTTCCAGATTGGGAGCTGGGAGATGGGTGAAATTCTGGGCACAGGGGAGGGGAAGCAAACAGAGCCAGGCTGGAGCACAGGGCAGAGGCTCCAAGGCAAAGCCAGCGCGTTCTGGGGTGCAGGAATGAAGAGCACAGGGATACCCCAGCTCACACTGCCTCTCTGTGCAATTCCCACACTGGAGGGCATCCAGAATCCCAAAATCCTCTGGAAAATCCTCTGGAAAATCCTCTGGAAAATCCCTTTAACCACGTGCGTGTCCCACTTAATTCCCCTGCACCTTTCCTCCCCCCTGGCACTCACAGCCCCACTCCTGGGGGCACCTGCAGCAGGTTTTTAATGAGTGCCACCTCCAAGGCCTGGGAGCTGGAATTACTTTGGATTTCTGGGATTCAGGGAGTGCTGGAGAGGAGGCCTGGGCTGGATTTAGCCCAGCACAGATGGCAGGAGCATTAGGGCAGGAGGGTTTTTCCATCCGGCTGGAACGTGCCCACGCAAAAAGCGCCGAGCGAGGAGCTCCAGCTGCAGCCAGAGCATTTCGGGATTCTCACACCTGGCCTGGGAGATTCTGCTCCAAAAAAAGGCTCCGTGGGCACAAAACCTGCCCCAAGGCCACCCTCAGGTGTTCCAGGGGTTCTTTCCCAGTTTTATGGCCTGAGAAGGAGCAGGGCCACGAGAGGTGACAGAATTATTTATGGTGAGGGACGCTGGAGAAAAGGGACAACCAGGCACAGGTGAGGACATCACCTGCTGGAAAAGCTGCTCCAGGCAGGAGGAACAGAGGATTCCGTGGTCCAGGCTGGCACCATCCCATTCCTCCTTCCCAGAGGGAAAAGTGATGCTTGTGTGGCTTTTTCTGTCCCCTTCCCCAGCCCCCAGGAAAAGTGGCAGAATTCCACCGAACAGAATTCCACGCTGGCTGCTGAGGAAGGGCTGAGACTTTTCCTGGGACAAATATCACTGAGAAAAGCCATTTTGGAGCCCAGCTGCAGGAATTGTCTTGAGCTGGACACGGGAAGTTTCCAGAGTTTTCCAGAGTTTTCCAAAGTTTTCCAAAGTTTTCCAAAGTTACGCCACCACTTGGAAAAGGCATTGCCAGAGGGGGTTTGGGCACCCAGTTCAAGGAGGATTTGGGGTGTTGGGAGCATCCCCAGCTGCACTTCTGGACTGAGTGAAAACACCCCGAAAACGCCCCACAAACTCCACCCCTGACCTTTCCTTCCAAAAATTCCCTCGGGAAAGGACAGCGATGATTTCACCCTGGATTTCCACCGGCCAAGAGCCCTCCTGCACCTGGGCAAGGCCCCCCCGCCCTCGGGGACCCCCACTCACCTCCAGCCGCAGTTGGGCCAGGCACAGGTGTAGGGTTTCTCCCCCGTGTGCCGGCGGAAATGAGCCTTGAGGTGGGAGCTCTTGGAATAAACCTTCCCGCAGCCCGGGTGGGAGCAGCGGTGGATGCGGAGCAGGGAGGGGGGGCCCTGGTGGCACCTGGGGGTCACCTCCGCCTCCTGCCCGTCCCCTGAGCCCGGGGGCACCGGCAGAGGGGCGATTCTGACGTATTTTTGGTCCAGGATGGTGCCGGGGGGCTGGAGCGGAGGGAGGAGGGGGAGGTTTGGGGTCTGCAGGCTGATGAGCAGCTGGGCCACCCTGACACCCCCAGCCTGAGCCGGGGGGGTCACGCTGTCCATCGGGAGGGGCTGCAGCTGCAGGACAATGGGAATGCTGCCAGCAGCCACTGCCGGCTCACCGGCAGCTGTCCCCGCGGCGTTTGGGACATCTCCTCCTCCTCCTCCTCCCCCTCCTCTGGGGCTGAGCTGTGCCCCAGGGCCGAGCTCAGCTCTGCTCTCCCCCTTGCACCCCGCGGGGTGAGGATCTCCTGCTTCCTCCCTGAGGAACTCTGCCTTCTCCCTGAGGAACTCCTCGATCTCCTCCAGCGTGGGGATGAAGTCCTGCGAGAGGCAGAAGTCGGGCAGCCTGAGCTGAGCCTCGCTGAGCTGGGCTTTGGGGGGCTCGCCCTTGGCACTGGACAGCGGGGCACCCTCGGCGTGGCCGGTGCTGCCCGCCAGGACATGGCCAGAGCCCTCTGGGTGCCCACATGTCCTGTCACCGCCGGGTCCTGGCAGGAGGGACGGTGGCATCCTGCACTGCAGGGCACTGGCCGAGCTGTCGGGCAGGGAGGGCAGCAGGTCCTGGCAGCTCACAGAGACCATTTGGTGCCTCCCCGCACGCAGCTCTTGGCTCGGGAGGCGCCGGGAGAGCTCAGCCGGGGAAGGCTCCGCTCATCTGCAAAGGAACGGCACCGAGGTTATTTCCAAAGGAGAAAACAAACACGCAAAACCTCAACCTTTTAACAAAACTGGGCCGTGCGCTGCAAAGAAAACAGCAGAACCTGGCAGCGGCCTTTGTTTTCAAAGAGTCTGAAAAAACACGAGCTGACCGCTTTCCTCCGCCGGCTGCCGGCAGGGAGGCAGAGTCCCCCAGAAGCGAACTCCTCTGGGGAGTTTGCGGAGGTGAAAACGCACAAAGAAACCCTTCATCCCTCGCCGTGCCACCCACGCCGCGGGGCAGCTCCGCTGGATGGCGCGGGGGATGACTCCCGATTAACCGGGAGTTAATTGCGAGCCGGGAGAGGCTGCTGTGGGCAGGAGCACGCCCTGGCACAGACCCGGGGCTGGGTGAGAGCTCCCGACCTGCACAGGTAACACCCAGACAGCTCCGAGGTGCTGCCAACCCGCCCGGGGCGCTGGGGATGCTCGCCCGGCGCTGGGGGCACGGCGGTGCCCGGACACGCTGAGCTCTGCCCGGGCAGCTCAGCCCAGCCCCGGGCACAGCTCGGGAGAGGCTCAGCCCAGCCCCGGGCACAGCTCGGGAGAGGCTCAGCCCAGCCCCGGGCACAGCTCGGGAGAGGCTCAGCCCAGCCCCGGGCACAGCTCGGGAGCGGCTCAGCCCAGCCCCGGGCACAGCTCGGGGAGCGGCTCAGCCCAGCCCCGGGCACAGCTCGGGGAGCGGCTCAGCCCAGCCCCGGGCACAGCTCGGGAGAGGCTCAGCCCAGCCCCGGGCACAGCTCGGGAGAGGCTCAGCCCAGCCTCGGGCACAGCTCGGGGAGAGGCTCAGCCCGCCCGGGGTCTGCGCCGGGGCCCCTGAGGACACAAACACCGCGTGTGCGAACAGGGACAGAGCGCAGCGTCTGCGGTGGGAGCTGTGCGGGATCGGGGGGGTCACTGGTCACTGTCACAGACCCCGCTGGGGCTCAGGGGGTCACTGGTCACTGTCACAGACCCCGCTGGGGCTCAGGGGGTCACTGGTCACTGTCACAGACCCCACGGGCCCTGCTGGGGCTCAGGGGGTGGGAGGAAGGTGCCCAAAGACCCCCAGATCAGGCACACCCTGTCCCTATCCCTATCCCTGTCCCTATCCCTGTCCCTGTCCCCATCCTGCTCTGGAGCACCAAACCACCCATGGTGCAGGGATCTGTGTGCATTTAATGCAGAAATGGAGTTTCCAAGGGAAAGAAAATCTTTTGAAAAGTCCCTTAAGAACTTTTCCATGAGGTTTCTGTGGAGCTGCAAACCAGTCTGGCCAGTCCTCGTTATCAGAGCTCCTCAGGGTCCTGAGAGCTGCGAGAGGGAATTTCTGAGCGCTCTGGATGTGATTTAAATGTTCTTCTCCTTAAGAAACAACCCCCACGTCGTCCCAAACCTGCCAGGATCGAGAGGCAGGGGCGCTCCCAGTGCTGCCCAGTGTGTCCAGCACAGCTCACGGAGAGCGGGGACTGTCACTGTCACACGAGGGGTGAGGGAGGTGTCCAGGCCAATCTCAGCCTTCAGGCTTCAAATTTTCATCACAACCCAAATCTGTGCTCTGAACCACCCCTTGCAGGCACTTCCACTCCTTCCTCCACCCCAGTTTGATGATTTTTTTGGTCTCCTCCTCTTTCTGCAGGGAAAGCCTCCCCCCTCTGGCTACTGAAGGCTCCCGTTTACCTCTCCCACGGTGTCCTAAAACCTGATTTTCCAACCAGCTCCTGCAGAGCAGCTCGGGGAGTCTCCATCCCTCCAGGATGTCCCCGGGACAGCTGAATTAAACCCTGAACTCCTCACGGGGCACAGCCCTCCTGCCGGGCTGACAGCAGGGACAGAAGCATGACCGGAGGGCAGGAAGGTGCAGAGGTTGAGCTGCTGGCTCAGGACCGAGGGGAGCTCCTGCAGTGCTTTCTCCTCAGTTTCCCGTCCCATTTGGGGCAGCGGTGATGCCCCAGCTGGCAGAGCGGTGCTGTGGGGCAGGGCATTACCTGGTGGCACATTCCGTGCCAAGAGACTCCGCAGGGACCTGTCACAGGTGCCACTGCCCTGTCACAGGTGTCACAGACCTGTCACAGGTGCCACTGCCCTGTCACAGGTGCCACTGCCCTGTCACAGGTGTCACGGACCTGTCACAGGTGTCACCGCCCTGTCAACGCCAGGCGTTTTTGCAAAACGCCACCAGCGCTGTCGCCCCAAAGCCACGGCAAAGAAACGGAGCCCTGGCTCTGTCCCTCCCTGCAAGGGCAGCGCTGTTCCCGAGCCTCACTTTGTATTTGTGCTCCTCCGGTTTTTCCAAGCCCCGGGAGCAGCGGGCGGCTGCGGGAAAGCAGCGGCACATGTGCAGCCCGAGCACATGGAGAAGCAGCGGCTCGCCAAGGTCAGCCAACAAGCAGCGGGAGCCGGGAACGCAGCCGAGGGTCACGGCTCCCCTCCCGTGACCGAGCAACGCCAACAAACACCTGCAACCTCCGCAGAGCCGCGGATCGCACGGGGGCCGCGCGGAACCGGGGCTCGCCGAGCCTCTGGGGACAAACCAGCCGGTGCCAGGCGGTGCCACGCGTGGCCGATCCCTCGGTGCGAAGGACAAGCGAGGCTCCGGCTCCACCGCAGCCCCCGGCCCAAGCGGGGCTCGGAGCCGGGGACACCGAGCCCGGAGCTGCCGGTCCCGACCCCCCCCGCCCCTGTGCCCCGGGGAGCGCTGCCAGCGGGACCCCGCACCCCTTACCCCGTGTCCCCCGCGCCCCTTACCCCGCTCCGCTGCCCGCGGCTCCCGCGGCTCCGCCGGGGGCGGCTCCCGGCCCGCCCCGCCCCGCCGAGGGCTCGGCCGCGGCCGCCGATCCCATTGGCACGGGAGCAGCGCCGGGAGGGGCACCGGGATAGCCCGGCTCGATCCCATTGGGACGGGAGAGGCACCGGGATAGCCCGGCTCGGTCCCATTGGCACGGGAGAGGCACCGGGATAGCCCGGCTCGATCCCATTGGCACGCGAGAGGCACCGGGATAGCCCGGCTCGATCCCATTGGCACGGGAGAGGCATCGGAATAGCTCGGCTCGGCCCCATTGGGACGGGAGAGGCACCGGGATAGCCCGGCTCGATCCCATTAGCACGGGAGCAGCGCTGGGATGGCCCCACTCGGTCCCATTGGCACGGGAGGGGCACCGGGATGGCCCCGCTCGGTCCCATTGGCACGGGGACACCGCCGGGATGTCCCCGCTCGTCCCCGCGCGGCTGCTGGAGCAGCTCCCGGAGGGGATCCCGCGACCCCGCCGCTGTTTCCTCTCGCTGCTCGTTTACTCTGGAAGCGCTCCAGGCTTTTCCAGCGATTCAGGAGAAGGAGGAGAATCCCCGCAGGTGGATCCAGGTGTGCGGGAGGTTTTTGGGCCGGGCCGTGGCGCTCGGATGCTGCTGCTGGGACAAGGAGTGGGGTCTGTCCTTGTCGTGGCTTTGGGCGTCCCTGAGACCCCCGCTGTCCCCAGGAATTTTGTGACACGGTGCAAATCAAAGCCCTCCGTGACTGAACCACCGCAGCCTGAGGATTCTGAGGAGCCGAGACCTTCCCGATCCCTGCAAGGCCATGAATCAATATTATTAATTATTATCAATACTTTTCTGACGCGTGTTATCAGCAGTAATGTTAAAGACTTTGGGTTGTGCCCCCCCAAACCACTCCGAGTTCCCCTTTTTGGGGAAAAACCTGAGATTTTGGGCCTGAACAAAACATCTGGGCCAAGGGAAAGCTTCAAATTAATAAAAACTAAAACAAAAATTAAAAAAGGAAAACCCTCCAACAGTGAAGGTGCACAGAAAGGGTGACCCGTGGCTGTCCCCTGAGCGCTGCTGTGTCACTGATCCCGTGTCACAGCCTCGCTGGTGACATTACTGCCGATAACACCCATCAGATAATATTGATAATAATTATTAATACTTATTTACGGCCTTGCAGGCATCGGGAAGCTCTCAGCTCCTCAGACTCCTCGGGCGCTCCCGGTTGGGATGATTCAGTCGCGGAGAGCTTTGATTTACACAAAATTGTCCCAAAATTCCTGGCGACACCAGCCGGGAGCGGCGCCTGCTCGGGGTTTGTACCGCACCCACTGCGGCGAGCGGGATCGGAGCTTTTTGGGAGAAAAGGAGCGGCTGTGCGGCCCCACGGCCGCGGGAAGAGCCCGTCCCTTGTGCCGGGGACACCGGCGGCACCAGAGCGGGGACATCGCGACCCGGAGCCCTCCTGGCCGCGCCCATCCCGGCGATTTCCCCGCCCATAAAACACCGACACCGCCCCCCGCTCGGTGGCCACGCCGATGTCCCCACCCTGTCGTTTATCCCGCCCCTTTGTCCCTGGCCACGCCTTAATCCCCGCCCCATTGACTCCTCCCCATTATAGCCCCGCCCCTCGACCACACCCATGCCCCACCCATTGGCCCCGCCCCCCGGCCTGGCGCCCGCCAACATTTACACAGGCCACGCCCCAAACCCCACCCCTCGCTCACTGGCCACGCCCCAGCCACGTCCATCATTCCCAGGCCACGCCCCAGCCACGTCCATCATTCCCTGGCTACGCCCCAGCCACGTCCATCATTCCCAGGCCACGCCCCAGCCACATCCATCATTCACTGACCACGCCCCAGTCACGTCCATCATTCACTGACCACGCCCCAAACCCCACCCCTCATTCCCTGGCCACGCCCCAGTCACGTCCATCATTCCCTGACCACAAACCACCCCCATTATTTGGCCACACCCTCAGCCATGTCAATCATTCGTTGGCCACGCCCCCCAAACCGCACCCCTCATTTCACCCCGCCCCGCCCACGTCAATCAATCACTGGCCACGCCCCATCCTCCCGCGTGATGGTGGCGCCCCCTTGCGGCCAACTCAGGCGTTTTTCCCTTTTCCAAACCTTTTATTTCTCCCCCCTTTTTATCCATAGAAATTTATAATAAAAGCCTTCCTCTGGCGCCGTATACAAAATATTCACTCTACCGAATAAATAAAACGCGAACGTCTCGCGGGCAGGCAGGACGTGACCTCGAAAAGGAAAACCAGCATCCATCCATCCATCCATCCATCCATCCATCCATCCATCCATCCTCCCATCCATCCATCCTCCCATCCATCCATCCTCCCATCCATCCATCCATCCATCCATCCATCCATCCATCCTCCCATCCGTCCATCCATCCATCCATCCATCCTCCCATCCATCCATCCCACCCATCCCACCCTCCCATCCTTCCCTGTCCTAGGGATCCACAAATGTGAATTTAGACTCCAAACTCCCAGCTCGCCAAAGGAAAGGTGAGGCAGGATCCACCTGCGAGGAGAACTCCTCATACCTGGAGGAGAAAAGCTCTGAGGAGCTCGTACCCAAAGCTGGGCTCAGGCAGACCCAAATCCCAGGGAAATCCTGTGGAATATCAGTGACAGCAGGTATGGGATGGTCCTACCTGGATCAGAACGCCCCTGGCTGGTCTCCCACGTGATCCTGGCACAGAGATTTTCTTAAAAGGAGCCAAAAAAGGCCAATTTTGTAAAGATTTCCTCGTCCTCCTGCTCCCTCACCTTGATCTCCTGTCCCAAACCCCAGCTCTGCCCCTCTCCTTTATCACCTGGGGGCTGGAAAGGAAGAATTTAGGGCCTTTCCCCCCAAACCCCTTCACCTGAAGCTCAGTGTGGAAGCACCTGAGGCACTTAAATCATCAAAAGCATTTGAGCATCAGAGCAGCCTCCGTGCAGGGAAAAGTTCCCCACATAAAGAAATATTAAATATTAAGAAATATTTTAATATTAAGAAATATTAAAAATAAAGGGGTTTTCCCCCTTGGGCCAGGGGAGCGTTTATTCAAGGCCAGCTCTGGCAATGGGATTTTGTCTCAAACCCTTCCTGCAGTGGGCAGAGCCCGGGCTGGGAAGCCCAGACCCCAGAAGTGTTTCTGGAAGTGGTGAAACCACAGCCAAACCCATCCCCAAAAACAGCTGCGTGTCAGCCCTTGCTGTGGGAAAGGGAGGCTGGCAGGGCCATAATTTGAGAGGAACTCAAACAAAAACAGTGACCCCTGACGGGAAAGGGACGACGCAAAACCTTTGAGGGCCCGGCTCAGACAGCAGGGGAGTCACCCTGGCCCTCCCTGCCGAGGAACAGGCTGACAAAACTCGGCCAAAATAGCAACATTTCACCCTCCAGCCCAACCTCACCAGCGCCTCTGGCTGCCCACACACCTCCACAAAAAAACAATCAGGCACAAACAGCTCCTTTAGGTCTGCCAGAGTCCAGGATTGGTGGAGGTTTTGTGCTCACAGCACCAATCCAGCCTTTCCTCCACTTTGGATCCACTTTTCCTCCACGCATTTTGGGTCATTCCTGATCTGGGTCCAGCTCCTCCTGGGTGTGTGGGGGGTTCTTGGAGTGCAGATTTGTCCCAGCTGGGGACAGGGATGGGACCGGCCAGGGGGAGGTGACTCAGAGCTGGGAGCCAAAACATCCTGGACATCCCTGGAGGGTCAGGGCAGCAAAGAGGGGCTTTGCCTCGCTCTCACAGGGTTTGCTCTGCCTCACTCAGAATCTGGATCCTTAAAAATGCATTTTAAGAAAGCCCAAAGAGCCACGGGCAGGGAGCAGCTCCAGGTCTGAGTTTAACTCAGCAGAAACCCTCAGGCTTCATCCCTGAAGAGTTTGGGACCTGGGTCAGGGCAGCAAGAGGGGCTTTGCCTCGCTCTGACAGGGTTTGCTCTGCCTCTGGGAGAATCTGGATTTCTGGCTGGAAATAAAATAAGTTTTAAGGCAGCCCCAACAGCCACGGGCAGGGAGCAGCTCCAGGTCTGAGTTTAACTCAGCAGCAACTCCCCCAGGCCTTGCAGGAGAGCTCTGCCAGCTCTGCTTCACTGCCACAGGACTGGAAACCCCTCAGGAACAGATTTCAGCTTCACTGCCACAGGACTGGAAACCCCTCAGGGACAGATTCCCTCAGGGAACAGATTTCCCTTGAACATCTCTGAGGGCACAACAGTCTGGATCCACGAGGGGACAGAGCAAATGCAGGCACTGAGGTGAGGAGTGAGAGGTCACAGTGACTGAGAACTGTGTGGAGGAAGATTAAAAACAATCATTAAAAAAAAAAAAAATAAAAGCTCCGAAGTCCTCTCTATCTGATGCAACCCAGCACATAGGTAAAGGTTAAGTCACCTTTTGGAACTGGTCCTAATGGGATGTTCCTTGTTTTTCCCAAAACAAGGCACGGTAACTTTTCTCCTGGATGGGTTTGGATGGAGGTGGGGAAGGAGAGGAGGGCAGGAATGTGGGTGCACACCTGGGCACCCCCTCGGCCCCGCAGCCAAAGCTCGGCCACCCCGCTGCTTTCTGTCGCCAGGAAATCTCCTCCCAGTGCCCCATTTGCTGAAGTATTGCTCAAGAAGTTGGGTAAAAGTACAAGAGAGCAGGGGGAGAGGACACAGCTGGAGGTGGAGGGGAGGAGAGGCAATGATTCATCCCCTGCCCGTGCTGCTCCTGCTCAGAACACGACCCGTTATCAGAGGGAAATTCCCTTTTCCCCCCTTTCTCACCCTTTTGGTGCTGCTGTGCCAGTGCCTCCCTCTGCTGAAGGCACCTCTGGAAAGCACTTCTGGCCCTGGGGACAACACCCCAAAGCCTCTTATTTACACCTGAGATTAACCCCGTGCTGCCCCCGGCCCCAGAGCCACCCCTGGGGTGCCAGCAGCAGCTCGGGGACGGCCGGTGCCACACGAGGCACCCCACGAGCGGCCCCGTGGGCACACACGCGGCCGGTGGGGCACACGTGGAGCTGGCTCTGCCACCCTGGTGGCCGCCCCCGTTGTCACACGGAGTACTTGGCCATGTCACCCTTGTCAAACACAACTTTGGTTGCGAAGTAGATGGCGACCAGGCCGAAGGCAGCGGCCGATGCCATGTAGGCGGTGACGGACTGCGTGAGCTGCACGATGGAGCCCATGAAGAGCGAGGGCACCACCTGGGACAGGAGGAAGGCGCTGTCCAGGATGGCCAGGTCCAGGCAGATCCCACGGCCGGGAGCCCCCGGCTCCGGCTCCCCCACCATGATCCGCAGGGAGACGTCGCAGGAGGAGCTGCACAGAGCGGAGCTGGACACGGCCGGAGGGGAGGAGGAGGAGGAGGAGGAGGAGGATGAAGAGGAGGAGGAGAAGAGGCTCCCAGCGTGGCCGTTCTGATAAGGCAGCAGCCCTTTGGAGAAGGCTGATTTCTTGTCCAGCAGAGCGGCGTCTTCCTCCTCTTTCCTCTTGTACTTGTGCAGAAATACCTGCGGGAAGGAGGGAGGCGTTGGCATTCTGAGGGGGCCTTGTTTTTGTGCAGGAGAGCAGAAGCAGAGCTCTGTGTGTGTTCTGGGGAGTGCCAGCCTGAGCCTGGCCCACGTGAGATGGGCTCTGGGAGCCAGGCTGGCTCTTCCCCACTGGCACAGGATCCAAAGCAGCCCTGACTCACCGGGGGAACCCGGCCAAGCGGGGCTGTGCCCAAACTCTGGGGCTCAGCAGATGCCAAAGCCAGCCTGGGGACATTTTGTGTTTGTCACCTCCTCGCTGGGTGCCAAAGGAACCTGGGCTGAGCCCATCCTGAGGCAGGGCAGGAGGGAAGGGCCAGGCTCTGCTGTGGGGTATCAGACAGGGCACTGCCAACGGGAATGTCTGGGGTTTGTGGGGTGGGGGACTGGGAACCCAAACCCAGAGCCCGGCATGAGCCACCACTTCTCATCTGGGATGCTTAAAAGTGACACCAGCTGGGACACAGCAGCTCTGGGAACTCAGGGAAGGGCTCTGTTCTCAGCTCTGCAGCAACCGAGCTGCTCCATCTGCCTGCCCAGAGCCTCCTCGGCCCAGCCAGGAAAAGCGGGCAGAGAGAACCAAAACCTTTTCCTTCTCACCCTTTTCCTGCCTCGCTCTGCTCAAGCTGTGAGGTCTCTGGAGCGTTCCCACAGAGGATTTGTTAACACCACCAGACCCTGGGCAGGAGAGCCCAAAGCCAGCTGTGCCCTCCCTCGTTGCATTCCCAGCCTTTCCCTGCCAAGCCTTTGGGAACGTGGCCTTCCCCTTCCCAGCCTGCGGAGTTTGGGTTTCATTCCATTGATAAAACATCCACGGGAGATCCCAGCCAAGCTGCAGCTCCTGCCAAGCTGAGCATTCCCTCACCCCCTGCTCTGACAGGATCCCTGGTGCCAGTTGGGATGGGCTGCTCCGAAGGGTTTGTTCAATGGCAACATCTGGATGCCTGTGGTGACAACTCCCACTTGTTCCACGGCCCAGCCAACCACTGCCCCTGGGATGAAAGAGCTGCTCCCAAACCACAAATTAATTCTGCATTTGCAGCACAAGAGAAAACTCCCATTAATCCAGCGAGCAGCTCAGGAACCTCCTAGGACTTCTCCACCAGGATAACATCTGTGGGACAGGGTTACGAGCTTTTGTGCTGGTGTCACAAGTTTCACAAGGTTTATTCTTCTTGGAGCTCAGGGAGTAGCCAGAGCTTTTCATTTTAGTGGTTTTGGATGAAAAGTGGAAAGCAAAACTTATGAGGGCTGAAAATCCCGAATTTTGGAGCACCTCAGGGTGGCAGAGCTGCAGAATTCACACGGGGATAACTAAACCACACCATTTCCCCTAAAAATACGGGAAAAATATAAAAATAGGGGGAAAATATAAAAATACGGGAAAAATACAAAAATACACAAGTCCAGGCTGGCCTGGAGCAGATCCCCACCTGTTTGTCGTGGTGGTAGAGGGATGCCAGCGTGTAGGGCAGGATCTGGAGGGCGGAGAAGGTGAATCCTGTCAGGGCAGCGGAGATGGTGACCACGGTGACACTGTGGGACAGGCACATGACAAAGGCTGCCCCAGGGAAGAACACCACGCTGGCCAGGTACACTGCCCGTGTCCCAAAGTGCTTCACCAGGCGGTCCATGATTGTCGAGAAGAAGATGGAGGTGATGCACTGCAGGAACAGCCCCAGGCTGCCCATCCGGACACCTGCGGGGGGACAGGGGTGAAGGGCACTGCCCCGGCTGCCACCAGGGGTCACACAGACAGAAATCCTTTCCAGATCCCAAAAACATCCTTCCCTTGTCCCAGACTCCAAAATATCCTTCCCTCTCCTTCAGTCCCAAATCCTAAAAACATCCTTCTCTCTTTGTCAATCCCTAACCCCAAAAACATCCTTCCCTCTCTGTCAGTCCCAAACTCCAAACACATCCTTCCCTTGGTTTCAAACCTCAAAACATCCCTCCCTCTCCATCAGCCCCTAACACCAAAAACGTCCTTCCCTCAGCCCCAAACCCTAAAATATCCTTCCTTCTCCTTCACTCCCAAACTCCAAAAACATCCCTCTTTCTCTGTCAGTCCCTAACTCAAAAAACATTCCTCCCTGTTAATCCCGAACTTCAAAAACATCCTTCCCTCAGTCCAAAACCCAAAAATATCCTTCCCTGTCAGTCCCTAATCCCCAAAGCATCCCTCTCCTTCACTCCCAAACTCCAGAAACATCCCTTCCTCCCTGTCAGTCCCAAACTCCAAATCATCCTTCCCTCTCCTTCACTCCCAAACACAGAGCGAGGCACAAACAGCCCAGGGCAGGCTCAGGAAGTGGAGCAGCATCACCCAAAAACCACCAGGACTGCAGCACCCACTCCCAACCCCCTCCCTCCACCATGGGCACCCCAATCCAACCTGGAGATGGGAACCCAACCCCATCCCTGCCCCTGGCACTGCCAGCCGCTTCCTCCATCCCTGCCTCTGGCACTCCCTGCCCCTTCCTCCATCCCTGCCCCTGGCAGTGCCTGCCCCTTCCTCCATCCCTGCCCCTGGCACTGCCTGCCCCTTCCTCCATCCCTGCCCCTGGAATTCACTGCCCCTTCCTCCATCCCTGCCCCTGGCACTCACTGCCCCTTCCTCCATCCCTGCCCCTGGCACTCACTGCCCCTTCCTCCATCCCTGCCCCTGGCACTGCCTGTCCCCTTCTCCATCCCTGCCCTGGCACTCACTGCCCCTTCTCATCCTGCCCCTGGCACTCCCACTGCCCCTTCCTCTCCCTGCCCTGTCACGGCGTGCCCCTTCCTCATCAACTGCCCTGCACTGCCTGCCCCTTCCTCCATCCCTGCCCCTGGCACTGCCTGCCCCTTCCTCCATCCCTGCCCCTGGCACTGCCTGCCCCTTCCTCCATCCCTGCCCCTGGCACTCACTGCCCCTTCCTCCATCCCTGCCCCTGGCACTGACTGCCCCTTCCTCCATCCCTGCCCCTGGCACTCACTGCCCCTTCCTCCATCCCTGCCCCTGGCACTGCCTGCCCCTTCCTCCATCCTGCCCCTGGCACTTCACTGCCCCTTCCTCCATCCCTGCCCCTGGCACTCACTGCCCCTTCCTCCATCTGCCCTTGGCACTCACTGCCCTTCCTCCATCCCTGCCCCTGGAATTCACTGCCCCTTCCTCCATCCCTGCCCCTGGTACTGCCTGCCCCTTCCTCCATCCCTGCCCCTGGAATTCACTGCCCCTTCCTCCATCCCTGCCCCTGGCACTGCCTGCCCCTTCCTCCATCCCTGCCCCTGGCACTGCCTGCCCCTTCCTCCATCCCTGCCTCTGGCATTCACTGTTTGCCCCCTTCCTCCTGCCCTTGCCCCGGGGTCTGTCACCTGCTGCTGAACCAGGATCCTTCGTTATCTGATGCCAAAGGCAGCAGCAGAACAAAGGGAGCAGGGAATTGTGCTGGAGCCAAGGTAAAGTACAGAACATGCCCTAAACTGCGGTATCCGGTAGCAATCCGGACCTTACCCTTTCGCAAAGATCGCTCAGATTTCAGGGAATTAAAGCCATTAACTCTTTGGAGCAGGGATCATTACTCAACACATGTTCCTGTGACAGCCAGCACAATGCAGGGCTGACCTGCTGCGAGCTGAACAGTGCAAGTGTTAAATAATAATTAAGCTGCCCCGAAGTTAAACAGACACCCAGCACAAAGGGGCACTGTGCTGCAGGGCCCTCCGAGTGGAAAACTGCAGGAGGAGGGCCAGGAAGAAAGGATCGGGATTAGGGAGAGGAGAAGAGCGGTTGGGCAGGCAGGGAAGGCTCTGGCACAGAGCCAAAAAGGGACAGCAGGTCACACCTGTGGGCAGGTGAGGGGCTGCTGGAGTGTCCCGTGGCGGGGATGTGGCAGCTCCAGGCCTGTGAGCAGCACTGCAGAGAGCTGGGAAAGCTGCTGGAGGGCTGCCAGACCAGCTGGGAGGTGGGAATCTCCCAGCAGCACGGAAGGAAGGGGCAGCAAATCCCACCTGTGCACCTCCAGAGCACACCCTGGCCTCCCCACGCTGCTCTCCAAAGCATGGGGAGCACCCTCAGCCCTCAGCCCTCGGTGAGCAGAGCCAGGAGCTGCAGCAGCCAGAGCCAGCTCCATCCTGCCAGACCATTCCACCACTCAAGAACGCAGCCCCAGGCCAGGGCTGCCCTGCCAGATCCGTGCTGGGAGGAACAGGAGGTGTTTCCCAACCCCTGTGCCACGCTCTGGGAGCCATGGGAAAATGCTCAGTTCTGACCCATCTGCAGAAAGCCAAGTTTGCTGTGGCTTTTACCAACAGAGCTGAGCCCATCCCAAGCTCCCAGGAAACGTTTCTGTCCCGGGGAACACCCGGAATGTCAGGACTCACTCCTCACCTTCATCGTAGTGGCGCCTGGCCTCCGTGCCCGGCTTGGCCCTGGGCACGCCGTGGTACAGCCCCTCCCCAACAAAGTCAGTGTAGAACAGCATGAAGGTCATGAGGGCCATCCAGCTGCAGAGCTCGGCCACGAAGAGGCGCCGGATGACGCGGGGGATGCGGCAGTAGAGGCCGTGCAGCCGCGGCAGCAGCGCGCACAGGTTCCTCACAGCCTGCAGCACCTGCCTGCCCTGCAGCACGCACGACCCCCGGGACACCTGGCAGCAGCAGCAGCAGGACAGGGACGCCTTTGGGGACGCGTCCTTGAGCGCCGGCCCGTCCAGGGCGTCCCCCTGCGCCGCCTCCTCCGTGACGAAGAGCGTGGCCAGCACACAGCCGAGGAAGATGAGGGCCAGCAGGCTGAAGAGGCAGCTCTCCTGCCCGCCCAGGTAGGGCTCCAGGAAGGCCCAGTCGATGGCTGGCAGCAGGTAGCCGATGCAGCCCCCCAGGCTGATCATGAAGGCGTACATGGAGAAGGCCTGGCGGCAGTTGTCGGGCTCCTGGAAGAGGTCGGAGAGCAGGGCCTCCAGCGGGGTGAAGCAAACCTGGCCGCAGAAATCCAGCAGCCCGATGCCCAGGATGAGGAAGGCGATCTCCAGGGGCCGGGGGTTGAGGGCACACAGGCCGGCCAGGCTGCTGGCATGGGGGATGACGAAGAGGCTGAGCAGCACCCCCAGGCACAGCAGCCAGATGAAAGGTCTCCTGCGGCCGTAGCTGCTGCGCCAGTGGTCGCTGGCAGAGCCGATCAGAGGCACGAAAACCAGCCCGAGGACGGGGCCTATCCCTGGGAAAGAGATGGGAGGTGTTACAGGGGCACAGCTGGTCTGGGTGTGCTCTAAAAAGGGATATTTCATGAATTCGGGAGGTTTCACAGCCCCTTCAGGGACAGCTCTCCCTGCCCTTGCTCACCCCCACCCTCCACGCTCTGAGGGTTACAAAAAAGCCACCTCCAAGAGGTGACAAAGGCTGCCTACCCAACACCATGGTCATGAACTTCTCCTCCACACCCACTTCCAGCAGCAGCGGTGGCACGTAGGTGATTCCGGCGGCCAGGCACACCTCCAGCCCGAAGGTCAGCGAGTTGACCAGCAGCAGCTGGGTCCGGCGGCTCTGGAAGGACATGCTGTCCCCAGCCCCACCCCGAGCCACGCTGCCCCGACCCCTCAGCGGCTCAGGGCTGTGTCCTGCCAGCTGCAGAGCCCCCAGGGGAGCCCCCCGGGCAAGGATTGGAGCTCCCCTTCCCGGGCTGCTGGGGAGATGCTGCTTCCCATTCTATCAACGGTGAAGGAACTGTCTTTTCCTCTTCCTCTCGTTGCGAGATGTGGAGTCCGGGCAGGGATCCCACTGCAGGCTTCCCCTCCTGCTCCTGCTGTGGGGGGAGAGAGCGTTAAACACGGCAGGGAATGGGGTAAAAGCAGGGATGTGTCACCGCTGGAAGGGACAGTCCCCATCCCAGCAGGCCGGGCAGGTTAAAGGATAAAAGCCCCATCGGTGACAGGTTTGTGACAGGCGAGGCAGGGTTTGGAAAGCCCGATCCTGCCCTGGAGGATCGGTGACCTCACTGTCCTGTCCAGCCACCTCCGCCAGACGGCACGAAGGATTTGGGGTCTCCTCTCCCGGGGGAATCAATGAGGAGCCTCCTCCCAGGATCAGGGGAGCGCCTGCAGCCACACGGGGCCATCTCCAGAGCCCACCCACCCCGAACGAGCAGGACACCCCCCGTGCTGCTCCTCGGGCTCCGGGACCTCACCCAAATCCCTCCTCCAGCCCCCGGGATGGGGCTCAGAGAGCAGACGGTGCCTCCGTGGAGTTTCACAAACAAACCTGACCCACTTTAGCCTCATCTAACAGCGAATGGCAATTACCTTACTCATTAGACTGAGTCATTTATTTGCCCTGCAACTGCTCCCTTCTCTGCAGCTCCTCCGGAGGGGAGAGGCCACGGCATCGGGGCAGGGGCAGGACGGAGCGAGTGACACAAACCCTCCAAGGTCCCCAGCACCCAGCTCAGAAAATTTGGCTAAAAACACCTCGGGGAGGAGGCCCGGTGGAATGAGCGCTCGCTGAGCCCTCCCTGCCCTCCATCCTCGCACAGGTGTTGGCAGGCAGGTACAGACGGGACAGATTTTGTCACTTTTCTCTCTGTCCCCGTGTCGCCATCACCTGATAACCCCCGAGGGGGTGGCAGGGTGGGGATGAGGCTCAGCCATCACTCCCTGCCTGCTGTTGGTGCAGGGAAGCGCCGCTCCTGAGCTCAGGAGCTGCCAGTGACAATAAACCCCGGTTCTTCCCCTCCTGGGACCCTTCACCTTCCCCTCGGCGCTCCCCCGCAGCTCAGCCGGCACCGAGGATCCTCCTTTCAACAACCGCGAACGTTCAAACGCCTCGCCCAAGGTCAAACAGCAAACAGAGAACGGCGAAGGTTTTGCTTTAATCACCAGAGGAGTTCAAAGGGAACCTCGGCGGCCCCAGCCGGGCTGAGCATCCCTGCAGAGCCGGGGGAGCGCCGGGGGCAGCGCCCACCTTGCTCAGATGTGGCTTAGACACAGGATGTGTCAGCCCGGCTCGGGTAGGAGGGTGCCCAGCTGCATCCCAGCCCTGCCATCGGGAATTTCGGCTCCGGCAGCACAAACGCGGGTGCTGCTCCCGGAGTCACAGGGCAAAATTAACCGAGCCACCATCGCTCTGAGTTAGACCTCAAAGGGACGTTTAATATCCACTCTCTGCTGTAGTCTGGGGTTTGGAGAGCTCAGAGAGGGCAGTTATCCCAAAATGAACCCCAAAAGATGCCTCACACAGATTAAAAATGGTTTTCTTCCCTTTTCCTGCTGTGACAGAGCGCTGGGCAGGCAGCGGGGATCTGTCCCTCTGCCTGAGAATCCCAGTTTGGAGGCAGAGCTGGATTTATCCGCAGGTAGGAACAGACCTCTCCTCCCCCTCCACATCCTCAGAGGGCTTTAACGAGAAGAAATCCCTGGAGCAATAACCATCAACAGCCAGAGATGAGAAACATGAGCAGCAATAAAGCTGTGGCAGGTGATGAACTTTCCTGTTGGAGCTGAACTTTATCCCAGTTTAATCCCATCAATTACTGCTTTAATTTTTTCCGCAGAATAGAGACAGGGAAAAGGGACAGGGAAAAGGGACAGGGAAAAGAGACAGGGAAAAGGGACAGGGAAAAGAGACAGGGAAAAGGGACAGGGAAAAGAGACAGGGAAAAGGGACAGGGAAAAGGGACAGGGAAAAGGGACAGGGAAAAGGGACAGGGAGAAAGAGGGAAAAGAGGGAAAAGGGACAGGGAAAAGACACAGGGAAAAGGGACAGGGAAAGAGACAGGGAAAAGACAGGGCAGTGCTGAGTAGGAAAATCACCTGAAGTGTTGATTTGTGAGGACGAGGAGTGGGAAAGGGAGGTTTGGGAGGCTCAGGACTCACCTGGTGCCTGGCAGGTGCTGCCTGCAGCCCGGCCCGGGCTCGCAGCGCTCAGCAGGAGCTGCTGCAGCGTTCGCAGGGCAGCAGAGGAGGAACCAGCACAGGTTTGGTTTCAGGGCCCTCCCTTTCTGCTGATAACAGCGTTGTTATTAACGCCACACCACTCCTGTGCCAGGCCCCTCGCCGAGGGCTCAGCAAACACCAGCAGCACCCCCTCACAGGGGCTGCCCTGAGGAAACCCCAGCTCTGGGCTCATGCCTGAATTTTGCCCAAAAAAACCCCTCTGATATTCACATTTATCACCCTCCCTCACTGCTCCAGCACAGATTTAGGATGTGGGGTTGGTATTTTCATTTTAAAGCAATCCCTGCAGCTTTGCAGGTGCCAGGCTGGCCCTGAGTGACAGCCCCAGCAGCAGCAGGACCAAACACCCTTTTCTCAAACCCCTAATCCAGCATTTCCCAGGGGGATTTATCCCTTGGAATAAGCAGGAGTGGTTTGGCTCTGGCACAGGAATCAGGAAAATCCATCCCCAGCTGGGAGGTCCTGGTGGAACAGCAGCTCCATGGGGAGCTGGCAGCACCTGGCTCATCCCAGAGGGATTCTGGAGATTTTGGAGAGCTTTCACAGCCCCTGGGGGTGCCTGGTCCAGGTGACACCAGCACTGCTCCCCCTCTGGCCTCAGTTTCCCCAAATTCCCACAGCAGGGACAGAATCTCTCCTTCCCTCCTCAAGGAGCACCTTGACAAGGACCCAAAAAGGGACCCAAAAAGACCAAGCAGTCCCCAAAAGGGACTTTTTGAGGTTTCCTGCACTCAGCAGCAGAAGGGAGCCACATGTGGGGCTTTCCCACAGCTGCTCCCGGAGCTGGCGTGCCATGGGACATCAGCTGCTGCTCTTCCTTTTCCCTCCCTGGGGGGAACCAAACCATCTCCAAAGCCACGGGGTTATTTTTAAAGCTTGCAAAGCCGACTTTTCCTCCCCGTTTCCCTGCAGAGAAACAGCAGATCAACTGCCAGAGGCTGCCTCACCTGGCAGCCAGGTAGGAGGGCAGGTCCAGGGCAGCAGCAAAGCGGTGCTGGACAAAGGAGAGGAGAGGAGGGGATGAAGCCTGGGAAGCTTTTGGGAAAAACCAACCCCAAAACAGCTGGAAAAGGTGGATGGTGTGCAGGGCACTGCTGGACACACACGAAGAAGTCTCTCCTCCTCCTCCCAATCTCCTAAATCTTCCCAACACAGGATCTTAGAAGAAATCTCATCTCAGCAGTGCTTAGAGTGAAGAGTGAGGGCTGGTGATTTTAAAAGTAAAATGTGGGTGTACTTAAATGGCAGAGAAAAACTCATTTATTCCTGGAAGAAAACGTATCCTGCTAATCCATAACCTTTTCAGTCTCTCCTGTGGGTGCAGAGGGGCCAGGAGATGAAGTTAAATGTGGCTGCAGGCTTTGGTTTGCAGCGGTTGTGCACCTCTTCCACAGCTCAACAACCAGCAGTGGCCAGACAGCAGAGAATTTGGTTCAGGGTGAGGATGCTGAGGCACTGGAATGGGTTTTCCAGAGAAAATGTGGCTGCCCCATCCCTGGAAGTGTCCAAGGCCAGCCTGGAGCAAGCTGGGATGGTGGAAGGTGTTCCTGCTCATAGCAGGGAAGTGGCAAAAAAGGAGATTTAAGATCCCTTCCAACCCAAACCATTTGATGATGTTATTATTAATTATTTCTGACCTGTCAGGGCTGCATTATTCCCTTAGGAAAGGAAATCCCTCGGCTCAGGTGGGGCTGCTCCAGGTGATTCAGATCCTCACCCTCCCTGCCCGTGGCAGAGAGAGGGGAGGGCAAAGAGCTCCCATTCACAACCCCAAAATCCCATTTCCAACCTTCCAAGGGGCTCTTTTACTCGATGAATTCCCTGGAACCGCTTGGGAAGAAAGGCTGGGAGAGAGCTCAGGGGGAGAGAGAGCTCGGGGAGCCGCCAGGGCCTTTCACAGCTATCGGTGTCCATTCAGCACGGCTGAATGGGAAATGCACCATGGAGAAATGGCTCTGGCAGGCTCCTGGGATGGAATGGAAAACTCACCTGACCTCTCCTGACCCCCTCCCCGGCCCTCCTCCCCTCCCAAATCTCCCTGACCCCATTCACAGCGCGGGGGAGAGGGGAGAAGGGCGATTTATTTGGGATCTCTGAGTTAACTCCCCGCTTCCTTTCAGCCCCAGGGCTCCGTTCTTAGGGAAGGAGCAGCAGCCGCTGGAAATCCCCTCCGGGAGAACGAGGAAGAGCCGGGAGCCGCGGTGGGTTTGGGATTCCCTCCCTCATCCCCCGGGGCAGTGTCCAGCAGCCAGGATGGATCAATCCATGCCAACTGCAGCTTCCACGCAGGGACACCCTTGGGTTTACCAGCACTGGGGGATGGTTCTTTCCTGCCAGCACTGCAGCACCTCCAAGGGGATCCTGCTGCTCCCAGGGCTAAAATCCCGAGCTGTGCAGGTCCCTTTGTGCTCCTGAGGCACGCAGGGATCCCTGGCACAGACACAGGGTGGAGGGCACCTCACTGCCATCTCCATTCGGGAATGGACAGCCCAGAGGGGATATTTTCCAGCATGGAAAAAGCCCTGTCCTGCCTGTCCTTCGCCCTCAGACCTCACCCTCCTCTCAGGAGCTGTGCCAACAACTCCAGGGATGCTTTCACCTCATCCCACAGAGCAGAGCCCCAGGCTCCTTCCCACAACCTGCACCCTCCTCTGGCCAAGGAATCGCTGCTGCCAGGAGCCTTCTCCCAGCAGAAGATGCAGCAGCAAAGAGTGACCGGCTCCAGCCAGGCCTCCTCCTCCTCCTCATCCTCCTCCTCGTCCTCCTCCTCCTCATCCTCCTCCTCCTCATCCTCCTCCTCCTCCTCCTCATCCTCCTCCTCCTCATCCTCCTCCTCGTCCTCCTCCTCCTCCTCCTCCTCATCCTCCTGCTCCCGTTCCAAGCAGGAACCGACCTGACTAATGGGGTCACTGACTGAGCAGAGGCCACGCTGACACTCGTGGAGCTCTCTGAGGGACAGACACGAGCCCAGGGCCAGGGCAGTGCCAGCAGCTCCCTGCTCCTGGCTGCGCTTTGCCCTCAGCTGCCCGGGCCATCCACGCTGAGAGCACGGCCAGGAGCTGGGCACAGCTGGAGCTGGGCACACAGCTGGAGCTGGGCACAGCTGGAGCTGGGCACAGCTGGAGCTGGGCACACAGCTGGAGCTGGGCACAGCTGGAGCTGGGCACAGAATTGGAGCTGGGCACAGAACTGGAACTGGGCACAGAACTGGAGCTGGGCACAGAACTGGAGCTGGGCACACACTGGAGCTGGGCACACATCTGGAGCTGGGCACAGAACTGGAACTGGACACAGAACTGGAGCTGGGCACAGAACTGGAGCTGGACACAGAACTGGAACTGGGCACACAACTGGAGCTGGGCACAGAACTGGAGCTGGGCACAGAACTGGAGCTGGGCACACATCTGGAGCTGGGCACAGAACTGGAACTGGGCACACAGCTGGAACTGGGCACAGAACTGGAGCTGGGCACACACTGGAGCTGGGCACAGAACTGGAACTGGGCACAGAACTGGAACTGGGCACCCCAAGTCCTGCAGCCAGCAGGGCCCAGGGCTGCTGGGATGACCCTCAGCTCATCAGGGGCACCCCAAAGATGAGTTCAGGGCAGTGGTGATGGGGTGAAAAGCCCCGGTAAAGCCGAGCTCAGCTGCAGAGGGATCTCCAGCCCAGCCTGGAGGAGCCACACTGGGATCTGTGCTGGGCTCTGGCAGCGTTTCACCCGCTCAGGACTGGCATTTCCTCACCGAACTTCATCAAGCAGATCCTCCCAAACTCCTCAACACAACCAAACTCCTTCAGGCACCCCAAAGCAGCAGCATCTGAGCCCCGAGAGCCTCAGCCCTGGCGGTCACGCTCCCCTGAGCCGCTGCAGGCCTGCTGCAGGCAGCCCCAGCCCTCCAGACAAGCTTGGCTGGCTCCTCAGCAGAGCCACAGCTTTGTTTTGCTGCTGCACGACCCGAGCTCTCGCTTTTATTCATGAGAGGAGCCCCCGTTCCGGAGCGGGAGGGGAAATGAGATGATCTGCTTCTGCTTTTCACTCCTTTCTGCTGTTTAAAGGCTGTGCCCATCACCCCTGGCACTTGATCCAAATCAACCTCTCCCCCGGCCTTTCTTCTCCACTTATTATTTTTTTTTTTAGCAGAAGAATCAAAATGTAAATTGAACTGGAAAGAGGGGGGGGGAAATAAGCCCCCTCCAGGTGCCCCCTTCTCCCCGGCGTGGGGACGGGCACAGATTATATCCGGCACCACATGACCAGGGCCTGTATTTATGTGTCAGAGTGTAAAACCCACCCTGCTGAGCTGCCTTTTCTCTGCCTGGGGCTGGGGGCTTCTGCTCCGCGTCTCCTCAAACAGCCCCACAAAAGGGGATTAAGGAGAGCCCCTCAGCCCCGCAGAGTAATCCATCAAATTATCCCTTGTTGGCGTTGCTGTCCTCTTCAGGGGGAAAAAAAAAAGCAAAAAAAAAAGCTCTCCAAAAGCTTTTAAAGGCACTGAAATTACACTTGAGCCTGAAACACTCCACCCAGCTGCTGGAGCCCGCAGCACAATGGGCTGGTTGTGAAGGGAATCCCGGGAAGTGAGGAGCAGGGAAAAAGAGACGGACACTTAAAAAGGGCAGCGGCCTCCCCACGGCTGCAACGCCAACAGGTGGCTCAGACCCCCCCGTGCCCCGGAGCCTGCAGCAGATCCAGCCCAGTAAGGCTGGCTGGATGTCCCAGTTACCCCCTGAGGGGGAATTTGGGGCTCTGGGATGGGTTTGCTGTGCCCTGATGGCCCCACGGATGTGTCCTCAGCAGAGGTGAGGCTGGCAGAGGACTGCAGTTGTAGGGGAGCCTCCAGATTCACCGAATCCAGCACTGTCACCCCTGTCCTCACTGTCCCCAGAGCCCTGGGACTGCACAGCGCCTCAACACCCCCAGCACGAACAGCAGGGCTGGCCAGGGCTCAGGGCATCTCCACCAGCGACCCCACGAAGCCAAGGCACACTCACCAAAATCCCAGCAACGCCTGGAATCGGCTTTTCCTTGCACTGGATTGCTCAGGAGCTCCCGTGCTGCGCTGCTGTGAGGGCTCAATCCTCCCTCTGCACCAGCCCTGCCTGAGCGAGCACACGGGATTTCCTGGCTCTGCATTGCTGGAACCTTTCGGGGAAAAATCTCAGCAAAACAGAGACCACGAAGTGCTTACCCCGAACAAACTGGAACTGGCAAAGGGGAGGGCAAACCAGTGCTGGTGGCACTCAGAGCAAACCAGGGCTGGTGACACTCAGAGCAAACCAGGGCTGGTGACACTCTCAGAGCAAACCAGGGCTGGTGACACTCTCAGAGCAAACCAGTGCTGGTGACACTCAGAGCAAACCACTGATGGTGACACTCAGAGCAAACCAGTGCTGGTGGCACTCAGAGCAAACCAGGGCTGGTGACACTCAGAGCAAACCAGGGCTGGTGACACTCAGAGCAAACCAGTGCTGGTGGCACTCAGAGCACCCACGTGGCCGTGCCACCGCAGCCACAGGGCCCAGCTCAGCACTGCACACCCCGACACACAAATTGTGAGTTACAACCACCAGTGCTGAGTGCAAGGGAATCATTTCCCCATCTGTCACGGGGAGGAGATGGGCAGCCAGAAGCCCTCGCTGCTCTGCTGCGTCTGCTCACGGGGCTGGGAAAATGGGAAGTGAAACTGGGGTTTGTTGTTTGCAGCTGGAGCAGAAACGCTGCGTGAGGGGACATTGAGGGGACAGCTGACCCCTGGGCAAGCCAGCTCCAGCCCCTCTGTGGCTTCCAGGCAGCTCCAGGACTTCTACCCCCTCATTTCTGGCTTCATCTGGAAAGCCATAGGGCCAGAGGAGTCTTGGGGCTGGCTTTGGGGTGGAAAGGACAGTTCTGGTGTCTGAGCAAAGGCCAACGCTGGACACGAGGCTGCAAACGCAGCCCCTGGGTCGTGGAGCAGCTGGAGCAGTGCAGGAACAAACTGGGGAGCTTTAGGAGGGATAAAGGGGTGTCCCTGACCCCAAACTGTGCCCACACAGGGGTCACACAAATGTCACCCCAGCGGGAGCCGCCAGCACCCAACACTGAACCCCACCGCTGGTTTTGCCAGGAAGAAAGAGGAACACCCCAAACTCCACATCCTCAGAGAGCAGCACTTCCAGAGCCCCTCTGGCTGCAAATTTTGGGAGCGTGGCCTCGTCCTCTTCCTCAAAGGAGCCCTGGACACACACACAGAGCTAATGGGCCCTTTTGTAATGCCATGGTCGTTAGGCCGTCCCTTCATGGCAATTTTCTGCTCGGCAATCGCGGTTATTTGTGTCCCCTCCAGAGAGGCTGGATGCTCACAGATCCCCCAGCCGGCCCTCTGACCTCCCCCGGCAGGTTGGGGGGTTTGTCCCTCTCTGTTTTCTGTCTGTGAAATGAGGTCATGGCTTTGAACGAGACAAAAGAGCCTTTGCAGGGTTGAGGAATAGCCCCGGGACAGCTGGGAGAGCCGAGCCCCCATCGCTCACAGCCCAGGGCTCACAGCACCCCCTCGGCATCCCTGGCACGTGGGAATGTGCAAAAAAGAGGGAATGAAGCAAAAATCTCTGAATATTGTAAATTCAGAGTTGCTCCTAAATCTCCTTGTCCCCACCACTCCCATTTCCACCCTCCCAGTCGCCCCTCTGGCCACGCAGGGGGGTTTATCCCAAGGTTTATCCCGAAATTCCAAGGGTTTTTCTGCCACAGCAGCCGTGGCCAGCACCCTCTGCCAAAGGGGAAGGTGAGCAGGGAATAACGGGAATTTTCTGGGGTGGTTTAAGGGCAAAATCCACAGATCAGAGCTGTAATAAAAAGGAATTTCACGTGCCTGGGGTAGCAAAAGCTGCCCGGGCTCTGCCTCCTGCCTGCAGCACATCAACCCCTGGGGTTAATGAGAGCTCTCAGATCCCTGCAGGAGCACTGGGAGACTTCTCCTTATCGTGACAGAGCAGCCACGAGGCCTGGGGCTGCAAGCAAAAGATTCCACGATTTTATTTCTGCCCGATAATTGCAAAGATAAGGAGCAAGCAGATTTTTGCTTCCCAAGGCAGATAAGTTTCACTGGAAGGTCTTGGATGGGGAACTTCAGAAGCTTTTTGCTTTTCCCCTTTCTCACTGTCATTTTAATGTGTTCTGGACTCCAAACATGCAGGGATTTAACATTCACCGAAAAAAAAAATCCAAAACCAAAAAAACAAACAAACAAAACAAAAAAAACCCCAGTGAGGAAAATTTGGAAGGGAAATTTTCTGCTTTTTTTAAAAACAAAAAACAAAGCTCAAATCTGCCATTTCTACAGGAGGTGAATGGAGTGAGGCATTTCTACCACCCCCTCACTCCCCACCCAAACAGGAACCTCACTTCTATTTTGAGCCCTGGAAAGAACATCAGCCCTAAATTATTAGCTTTTTACTAATTAGGCACGGGGGTTCAAGTTCAAAGCCGCCTGGGTTTTGCAGAGCAGGGCTGCTGAGGGGTTTTGTGGCACAGGGCACAAGGAGGACGGGCAGGGAAGAGCTCTGAGAGCTGACATTTGCTGATAAAAAGCAGGAATTGAAGTTTGTGCAGCGAGGATTGAGCAGGGGCAGGGTTTTCTCTCCACACTGGGCTCTCTCTTGCCGTTACTTGCTGGGGTAAAGTTCAGAGAGCACAAACGAGGCACAGAGAGCTCTGATATCCCTGCAGGGCGCTCCGGGCACAGGGCCAGGGCACCTCGGGCAGCTGTGCCCAGGCAGAGCTGGCAAAGGGATGGTGGGCACCTTCCTGGGTTATTCTGGCTGGCCTGAGGGACAGCCAGCACTCCCTGCTAGCCCAAAATGCTCATCCTCTGCTGTCAGTGCCCAAAAAATGCTCATCCTCTGCCATCAGTGCCCAAAAAATGCTCATCCTCTGCTGTCAGTGCCCAAAAGGCTCCAATCTCTTCCATCAGTGCCCAAAAGGCTCCAATCTCTTCCATCAGTGCCCAAAAGGCTCCAATCTCTTCCATCAGTGCCCAAAAGGCTCCAATCTCTTCCATCAGTGCCCAAAATGCTCCATCCTCTGCCATCAGTGCCCAAAAAATGCTCATCCTCTGCCATCAGTGCCCAAAGGGCTCATCCTCTGCTGTCAGTGCCCAAAAAATGCTCATCCTCTGCTGTCAGTGCCCAAAAAATGCTCATCCTCTGCCATCAGTGCCCCAAAGGCTCCAATCTCTTCCATCAGTGCCCAAAAAATGCTCATCCTCTGCCATCAGTGCCCCAAAGGCTCCAATCTCTTCCATCAGTGCCCAAAATGCTGCAACCTCTGCCATCAGTGCCCAAAATGCTCCATCCTCTGCCATCAGCACTGGCCACGGGCAGTGGGCAGTGGGAGGATCTGGGGGCAGCCCACTCAGGGAATTCAGAGATGGAAGAGGCCCTGTGGAATCATCTCCCCCCACAGCACATCCTCCAGCCTGAATGGAGGCATCTCCAGCTCCGAGGCTGCAGGAATTTCCCCTGAAACGATATCCACAGGCTAGAAAGATTTAATAGCTGGGAAGAGCCCGTCCTTCCCTCCCTCCAGTCATCCCCCTGCGCTCTCCTTTGGCTTTGCACGCTCAGACCCCGCTCCAGCCTCTCTCCCACACCCAGCTCCAGTCAATCCTCATGAAAAGCCACCCTTGCAGGCCCATTAATTGCTCAGTCGGCCTTGGCCGGGGCACAGCAGCCTTTTGTTCCAGCGCCGCTCCAGCTGCTCCCGCCGCCCCTGGAATGGTTTGGGATTGTTGGGATCGTTTGTCACCAACATTCCCCAAAGCACCTCTGGAGCCCGGCACACAAAGCCCTCCCCTGTCACGCCACGAGCCAGTACCTGGCACCACAGCCCGCTGCCACTGTCACCTCCTTGTCCCTTTGTGCTGGATTTATGAGCCGCCGCCGACCTCCGAGGAAGCGCTCGCCCCGTGACCACAACAATCCTTTATTCTCTTTGCTCCAAAGGGAGAATTTGGTCATTCAGGCCAGAATTCAGAGCGAGGTGATCACAGGGAGAGCGCTAAGAGGGCACTCGGTGTCAGCTCAGCTCCTGGAGATGACCAAAAAGCACTTTGGGGACCTCCCCTCCAGACTGAAGTGACCCCACAGCCCTGGGAGAGGGGAAAGAAGAGGAAAACACCCTGGAGCAGCGGCTGAGCCTTCTCCAGGGGCAGATCCAGACTGATGGAACAGGCACAAAATCACCACCAGGGATAAAATCCCTCACAAGGCAGATCCTTCTCCAGGGACAGATCCAACCCAGCATTCCCAGAGTGATGGAACTGGTACAAAATCACCACCAGGGATAAAATTTCTCACAAGGCACATCCAGCATTCCCGGAGTGATGGAACAGGCGCTAAATCACCACCAGGGATAAAATCCCTCACAAGGCAGATCCTTCTCCAGGGGCAGATCCAGCCCAGCATTCCCAGAGTGATGGAACTGGTACAAAATCACCACCAGGGATAAAATCCCTCACAAGGCAGATCCAGCCCAGCATTCCCAGAGTGATGGAACAGGCACTAAATCACCACCAGGGATAAAATCCCTCACAAGATCCAGTAAAAGTGGAGGGGTTTGGTGACACTCGCTTCAAATCCCACTGAAGAGCCAGTTCTGCTCATTAACCCTAAATTAGGAACAGGCAATTAGGATGCAAAAACAGCACCAGAGCTGAGGTCTGATCCAGCAAGTCAGAGCCCAGCAGGATCCAGTGCCGATGTTTGGGAAGGAAAGCGTGGTGCAGGGATTTTCCTGCATGCCCCATTTCACCCGAAGCCTCGAGCCATAAATCCCAAGCAGGATTTCGGTGCTGCCCTCAGCTCCGAGCACGTTATTCCTGGAGCTGGCTCTGAGAGAACATTAATGTCTCCTGAGTGCTGACAACTCGCACGGATTGGAGTCACTGCACTCATTGTATTTCTGTTTTTCCTGAAGTCCCAGCTCCTGCAGACAAAGCACCACGGAGAACTTCATCTCCCAACAAAACAAAAGCGGGGGGGGAAAAAACCCCAAAACAGCTCCCTTGGTTGAAGGGAAAATCTTTCACACCTCACAAACCAAGTCCAGCGCTTGGCATTGTTTTAAGTTGCTATTTCCAAATAAACCTCATTGCTTTGCCATCCTTAAACCTCCTGAGCATCCCAGCCCTGGCAAGGATGAGAATTCATCTGCGAGCCACCAAAGCTGGCTCTGAAATGCCCCGAGGGGATCAACAACCCACAAGGTTTCCCTGGATGAAGGACAGGGCCCAGTCCTTGGGATGTGGACTAAGAGAACTTTCTTTTAGCTCACGGAGAGGGAGGGAAAAAAAGGGTTCAGAGCTGCAAAATCAGGCACCTGCTCCTTGCTGTGTGTGTTCCAGCCGCCTCCAGCCCCGAGACAAAGGAGCCTTTGGGACCACATTCCTCCATCACAGCCCTTATTTTGCCAGACAATATTCACGGGGGTCTGGTTCTCCTCTTCTTGCAGGCTGGCAAAATGTTAAGCAAATATTTGGGAACGGGCGAGAGGAACTGACATTTTAGGGTATGAAAACAAGGAGGAAGGGCACGAATCAGGGGGGGACCTCCAAGGAACGACCAGGCGGACAAACAGGAATGGAACGGTGGCCTCAGAGCTCCAAACTCTGCTTTGTTTTCTGAACAAGCAACCCCACAGCTCAGCGGGTCAGGCACTCGTGCAGCTCCAGGACACAAAACCAGCTCCTTCCAGCAGCGAGGAGCAACAGCAGCACAAGGGACAGGATGAGTTTCACATCATCAGTCTCAGATAACCCAACACTGGGGCACAGAACTGTTAAAGAATCCTGTAATTCAGCATCTTCCTATTCTTTTGTGCTTCCTATTCTTTCTTTCTTTTTTTTCCCTATTATTTCCTTCTTTTTTCCTATTATTCCTTTTTTTTTTTCCTATTTTTTTTCTTTTATTTTCTTTATGGTGCTTGTGCAGATCCACCTTTAAAACTTCCCCCTGCTTCTTAAAAGCCAGGATTCCTCCCTGAGGGTCTCCATCCCCTTTTCCAGCCTAGCCAGGGGTCCCTGATCCCACATGGGCAGCCTGGATGTCTGATACAGAGCCATCAGAAACCAAGGAATCAGCACTGAGAGGAGCTGACAGCTGCTCACGAGCTTCTCATGACTCCCCTGCTCCACACTCAGCCTCGATCATGGGTTGAACACGGCTGAGGGGTCACAAGACTTGCCAGGGTGGCTGTTTGGGCTGGGTTTTAGTTGTTTGGGCTGGATTTTAGTTGTTTGGGCTGGGTTTTAGCTCAGACCCCCACACCAGCCTCTCCCCTAGACCTGGCTTCAGTCAATCCTCATGAAAAGCCACCCTTCCAGACCCATTAATTGGGTTGAGTTTTAGCTGTTTGGGCTGAGTTTTGGCTGGTCTGGGCTGAGTTTTAGCTCCCAGGAGCTGTCCTAGGCTGGCTGCCCACTCCAGGAGCCACAGGGCACCATCACCTGAGGAAATCCAGCCCGTTCTGGGTTTCTGTGGCTCCCTCTCCTCCCCCTCTGCTCTCCCTGCTCCTGACAAGGTTTCACACCTGCAATCCCTGCTCACCTCCCATCCCTCTGCTCCCTTCCCTCCCAGCTCCCTCAGAGCCTCAAATCCATCACAAACCTCCCCAAATTTCACCTGGTGGGTCAAGTTTTGCTTTGATGCTGCCTCAGCCAAGACGAGGAGACAGCAACACCTTAAAGAGCACCCACAGCAGCCACTCCTGAACACAAACCCTGCTCACACCTCCCAGAGCTCCTCTGCAGAGCTCAGCCATCCCCAAAAGCACTGCAAACCTCACAAAATCAGAGGAGGAAATCAGACCCTGAGGTGATTTTTCGCCTCAAAACAGCACTGAGGTGATTTATTTTATTTTTTTAGGAGCCTGCACTCCCAACGCCATCATCCACAAAGCCCAGCCGTCACCCTGAGCTCCGTGCTGAGGGTTTGGCTGGAAAGAAAAGAGATGAAACTCAAGGAGAAAACACCAAAAGCAGCCCTCCTCCCCTCCCCAGCGCTGCCACTTGAGTGCTCCGGCGAAATAAACAGTTTGGGGAAAAGGTTACCAAGAGTTTATGCTAAACACCATTTCCGAGGGACTCTGGCGAGGACAAAGTAGACCCAGGGCTGTATTTTTTAACTCGGGGATCAGCCCAGTGATTCCAGGCTCTCCCCCCATGGATTCAGCACGGATAGGGACAAAAATCTGCTGATAAAATCGGATTTTTCTCCTTCCAAACGATGCTGTTGGTGGGATTTTCCTGGAGCACACTGAGGCTTCTACAATTGCTTTATTCCGGGGATGATGATGAGCTGTGAAAATGCTTCACCCACAGGGGATGGTGCTGCTGGTTCTGCACAGCCACAACCTTCCAGCAGCCTCCTGGAGCTTCAGGTGCTTTAATTGGAACCTCCAATTAAAGAGGAACCTCCAATTAAAGAGGTGAAGAGGACACAGCACCCACAGAGGTCACTGCACAGCCCCTGTTTGTGGGGGAACATCCCCAAAGCAGCCCCAGCAAGGAGAATTTCCTCCCTAAATCCCAAGATCAGCCCTGAAATACAGGAGATTTTGATCCCCTGTTAAGCTCTCGTTTAATTTGCTGTTAATTCTGGAGATTCTTCTTATCCATATCAAATTTCTAATCCTTTTTTTTTTTTTCCTTCCTCTTTTTCCAAATCCCATAAGCCAAGCGCTCTTGGCTTCCACGATGCTCTGTGGTAATAAAATCCAGGGTTTTAGGCACAGCCTGGAATCCCAGGGTTGGCAATCTGGCTCTGGATGATGCCAGAAAGTCTAGGTAGCATCACATATTTAAAAGAAAAAAAAAAAAAGAAAGAAAGAAAGAAAGAAAATTGCAGGTGGGGCGAATAATAGAGAAGGTTTCGAGGCTGGTACACGTTTTTCAGGAGTGCCTGCATGACTTCAGTGCCCAGGTCATTTGGGTACTTTTGAAGTTCTTACTCATTTATTTCTACAAATTCGGGGATAATCTCATGTTACACACGTTAAGGCTGCTCTCCTGAATCCCATCCTGAAGCAGAACGGGGCAAAAATGGGATTTTGAGCCTGGCCACCTTTTCTGTGCTGCTTGTGAATCTGACAGGTCCAGGTGAGCACCAGGAAAGCTGTTCCTGGTGTGATTCCCTTCCAAATTTTTGATTGTTTTTTACATAAAAATGGCAATCGAGCATCTTGCCAGGTGTGGCCATCACCAGCATAAAATTAGTAAGTTTATTTTAGTGCTTTTTCCCTTCCTCCTAAAGCTGTCACCCGTGGGAAGACAAATGAATCCTTTAGGTTGTGTTTATCATGAACAACTACAGCGTTTCACCACCAAAATCCCGAGTCCTGCCAAAGTCAGGAATCCCTGGAATTGCCCCCATTGTGGCATTTAGGGACCGCTGATCCCATTTAGGCACCAGATCCCGCCGAGCTGAGGGGGAGGCACCAAACCCAAACAGAACCTACGACCAGGTGGAATTAAAACTTCCCTGTGCCAGGCGCTGCCTCGCTTGGATTTTAAGGATTCACTGACCTGTCCCTGCAAGTCTTCAGGATTTCTGGGAGTCCATCCCGCTTCCCTTCAGGATTTCTGGGAGTCCATCCCGCTTCCCTTCAGGATTTCTGGGAGTCCATCCCGCTTCCCTTCAGGATTTCTGGGAGTCCATCCCGCTTTCCAAACTCTCTGCCCGCTCCGGAATCTTTAAAGCAGCGCGGTCAGCGCGGGTGTCCCTGCAAGGATGAGAAGTCTGGGAACACTCCGGGCACACGGAGCTGTCCCAGGGAGGGCAGGAGAGCCTCCCACAGCCCCACCTGCGGCCACTCCTGCTCCGCTTCCCTTCGCGCGGGGGTTTTTTGTTTTCCCGCAGCAGCTCCAGCGCAGGAGCATCAGCCCCGGAGCGCCTCCTCCTCCTCCTCCTCCTCCTGCTCCGGGCAGCGCCACCGTCCCGGCCGGACCCGGCGGGCAGCACTCGGTGCTGGCTGCGAGTGTGATCCCCCCAGGCGCCCCGATCCCCCCGGAACTCCCGGGGGAAGGCAGCGGGAGCCGCATCCCAGCGCGACCGGCGGCATCCCGGGGCAGCCGCATCCCCGCCCGCGCATCCCCCCGGTCCCCGCGCCCCCGGCCCGGCCCCTGCCCAGCGCCGTGCCCGTGCCCGTGCCCGTGCCCGTGCCCGTGCCCGTGCCCGTGCCCGTGCCCGTGCCCGGCCGTACCTCTCCGGCAGCCGGGGCTCAGCCCCGCGCCCGCGCCTCCGCCGCGGTTTAAAAGGGCAGGTTGGGCCCGGCAGGGAGCATGCGCTGCCGCGGGCGGAGCGCGCCCGAGCCCCCCCGGGCCGCCCCGGGCCAAACCCCCGCCCCGCGGGACGCGGAGCTCCGCCGGCCGAGCATCCCCGCGGGGACAGCGGCGACAGCGGCGACAGCGGGGACAGCGGGGACAGCGGCCCCCATCACGCAGCCCCGTTCCCGCAGCCTGCCCGGGAGAACAGCCCCGTTCCCGCTCTCCTCGCTGGAGAACGGCCCCGTTCCCCACAGTCATTCCGGGAGAACAGCCCCGTTCCCATAGTCCCGATCCCCGCAGCCCCCCTGGAGAACAGCCCCATTCCCCCCATCCCCGATCCCCGTAGCCCCCCGGGAGAACAGCCCCGTTCCCCGCATCCCTCAGGCCAAACCCCTCCGGTACATCAGCCCCGTTTCCCTCATCCCCGATCCCCGCAGCCCCAGTCCCTGAAGAGCCCACCGGGAGAACAGCCCCGTTCCCTCAGCCCCATCAGCCAGTCCATCCTCCAGGACCATTCACCCCAAATACCCGGCCGTTCTTTAAAAAGTCCCCCTTTCTCTCATCCCTTTCCCTTTCTCCCCTTCCCGCTGCAGCATTACCCGCAGCAGGAGCAGTTTCAGGGTTTGTTTGGGTTTTCTGAGCTGGTGGTTCCCTGTAATGGCCTGGGTTGGATGCAAAATGGGCCCCCCTGCTATGGGAAGTTTGTGACCTGGCCCTGGACATTATTCATGGTGGATGAGTGCTCAAACCCTCATGGCGTGCAAGGAAGAGGGACACAAAATATACACATTTATACACAGAGAGATCGAGACTTTCTATCAACACCTAACTCGAAAAACAGGAGCTGAACTGAACCCTAAACTGAGGAAAAATCAATGTTCTATTCACCCACACAGCCCTCGAGATGAGAACCCTCAGAACAACCTCCCCTAAACATCTGCAGCAACAAGTATCTGATTTTGTGTGTGTGTGTGAACAAAACGAGAGGAAAAACGAGGCAAGAATGCAGTTGAGAAAACCAGCTGTTCCTAAATGAACGTTTGTGAGCGCTCGGGCCAGTTCTTCAGCTGAAGACTTCAAAAGTCCTCAAAATCCTTGTGCTGCTTTGTGCTATTTAAAGCTTTTGGCCCCTTTGTTTTGCAGCGAATTCACGCAGCTCTACGAGCTACAAAGATTGGTTATTTTTAATTTCTCAGGGTCCCTCCTTTGGAGCAACTTTGTAGCTCTCAAGGTCAAAAATCCCATTTCCACGTCACATTTCAGCCTGGGTCAGCGGGATGGTGGTTTTTTAATGGGAACAGCTGTTCCCTCCCCAGCTTTGCTGGGAGGACTCGCCCTTTGCAGAAAAAAGCAGAGGAGCACCTGCATTTGTTGTCACTTGAGCTGATGAGAACTCACTCGCTGGGGTGGCTGACGAGCAGAAACGACAGTGCTGCTTCCTGGGAGGGGAAAAAAAAAAAGGCGTTTTTGGCAGTCCAGCTGCAGATAGGAACTCGGTAATAAAAAAAACCAACAAACCCAAAACCCAACAAAAAAATAACGCTGGAGAGCTGGGCTATGACTTCAGCTGGGAAAGGGCCAGAATCCAAATTTGGGTGGGGAGAGCTGCCCCTGTTTTTTAGTCAGAGGAGTTCACAAGCAATTAAATAGCTATTAGTGCTTTTTTTAATTTCTATTTTCCTCCCTCTTTAGCTCTGGAGCAAATGACTCTCCCTAGGTGGATTCCCAAAAGTTGTGCCCACACGGAGCTGGGCTCTGCAGGGCTCAGTGGTCAGAGGAGCAGAGTGAATTTCAGTTTCCAGTCTTCTATTCTGGGCTCTGAGTCACTGGGTGATGTTGGTTGGAAGCAGAAATTACAGCCTGTGGTGGTGCTGGACGCTCCTGGATGTCCCTGAGAGGGTGGCACAGGCCAGAGAGGGAGGGACAGCTCCAGGGACGTGAGGAGGGAGGTCACAGAAAGCCTCGTTTCTCTCAAAAAAATAAATGAGCATTTATTATTTTGTGCCAGGACAGAAGGCTGAAATCTCTCACGGAGGGTTTGCTGTGGATCACGGAATTATTGAGGTGGGGAAATTCCTCCAGGGTCACCAAATCCAAGCTGTGCTCCATCCCCAGCCCAGAGTACTCAGTGCCACCTCCAGGAATTCCTTGGACACCTCCAGGGAAGGGGATCCAAACCTCCCTGGGCAATTCCAAAGCCTGAGCACCCTTTCCATGAGGAAATTCCTGCTGATGTCCAACCTCTGATTCTGTTTCCCCTTTTCCTGTCCCTTTTTCCCTGGGATTTCCCATCCCTGATTTCATTTTCCCTGTGACACAGCAGTGACAGCACTGCTGACCCACATTCTGGCAGACACTTGTAACTTGTTGATAAATTAATCTTTAGGGCAAAAATCCCTCAAAATTCCAGCCAGGAACTCCATCCCTCTGTGGATTGGAGCTGCAGCTCTGTTCTCCCTCTCCAGCCAGGAATTTTCACTCTTAGCCCTTTATCTCTCCCATTTCTGCTCTGTTTGGGCACCCAAACAAGAGCCTGGCCTTACTTACACTGGTAGTTTAACTAGACCCAGTCCTGGCCTTAAAAATGGCTCACTTTTCTGAAGCAGGACCAGAAAAACGCAGGACTGAGCCACCATGGGAATGTGCAAAGCAGAATTATTTCTCAAGCAGAGGAAATCCAGAGCTAACGGCTGTCTCAGCTGCTCCTGCCTGATTAGATCCCAGCAGAGATCGGCCCTGCTCTTATCTTATCTCAATCTGATAGATCCAACCAAGCAGAGCTCGTGGCATCGACCACAACATCGGCAGCATCACATGTGGCAAAAAAAATGAGGGTCCAGGGAGCAGGAGGAGCCTCAGCTTCACCCTGTGACAGCTCAGATTCTCCTGCTGCAGCTCCTCGGGGAGAATCCCCTCCCCACGGCGATTTTTGGATGCTCTGATTTGCTCTGGAAGCCTCAGTCCGGCCTAAAAATGGGTTTTAAACCCATTTTGTGCCTCGTTACAGAAAACGCAAGCCCTGAACTGGGCTGCTGACTCACAGCCCAAACCTTTGTGGAGGCAGAGAGCTCAAACCCGACCTCAGCACCCCACCCAGGGAGGCTGAAGTGGTTATTAACCAAACTTACAGATCCCAAGGTGGAAAAGTGTCAGAGAAATGCAAAATAAAACACAATTTGGGGGGTGTTCAGCTCTGCTGCCTTGGGAGCATGGCTGGGAATTCACCCTGAAGGATCTCCCCCGATGAACTGATGGTTAAAAAACTCCTGTGCCAGTCAGGAGTGATGCTGAAATTGATATCATTGTGTCTAAAGGCCTTTTAAAGAGGAAAAAGCTGCTCCAGCGGCTCCCAGCAGCGCGGGCTGTTTGTACCCGAGCACTTCGGGGCCGATCTTCGCTTTCGTTCTAAACAGGAAATGTGTTTTTGTCTCGAGCATTGCAGGAGAAGCCACCAGGCTCCACCGTTCCGAGCGTGGGGTGCCAAAAACGAGCGGCTCAGCACCTTCGGGAGGGATGGGGGTGCCAAAAACGAGCGGCTCAGCACCCTCGGGAGGGCTGGGAGGTGCTAGAGGTGCCAAAAACGAACAGTTCAGCACCTTCGGGAGGGTTGGGGGTGCCAAAAACGAGCAGCTCGGCATCCTCGGGAGGGTTGGGAGGTGCTGAGGTTCCCAAAAACGAACAGTTCAGCACCTTCGGGAGGGTTGGGGGTGCCAAAAACGAGCAGCTCAGCACCCTCGGGAGGGTTGGGAGGTGCTGGGGGTGCCCAAAACAGAGCAGCTCAGCACCTTTCGGAGGGTTGGGGGTGCCCAGAGCAGCTCAGCACCCTCGGGAGGGCTGGGGGTGCTGGGGGTGCCAAAAACGAGCAGTTCAGCACCTTCGGGAGGGCTGGGGGTGCCCAGAGCAGCTCAGCACCCTCGGGAGGGCTGGGGGTGCTGGGAATCCACACAGGGACCTCGCAGGGATCCAGGGATCCTCCAGCACATCCGAGGGACAATCAGGGGATGGAAATGGAGCGGCAGGAGCAGCTCTTGTGCAGGACAAAGCTGCCACAGTCAGCACTGCTGGCTGAGGAGGGGGAATCTGGGCCAGGGGAGCTGCAGGAGTTGCATTTTCTGCGGCAGGAAGAGCTCGGGGTGGAACTGGGTGAGCTTTAAGGTCACTCCCCTCCCAAACCATCCTGGGGTTCTGTGATTCCCCATGGAAGGTGCCTGTTCCTGAAGGCCCCAAGGGTGGTTTTGCTGCCTTTCCAACAGCAAAGCAAAGCTGCAACATCCCACAGCTTCCCTGGCTCCTTCCTCATCATCATCATCCCCAATTAATTGGATTTCCCTGGGTGAGGCTGCAGGGAGGACACTGGATCAGCACTGCACTGCTTCTGTGTTGCATCACTTTTAGCTCCCCCAAAGTTTCACAATATTTGATTTCCGAGTACTTGGAGTCGTGGGCTCAACGAGAGTTTTCTCTTTTTGTTTTAATTATTGTTCTTTTTTAAAGTATCAGTGTTTTGGTTGTGGAGGAAAGCTTTGGAACCACACAGGCAGCAATTTATTTATTTACTTATTTATTTTCAACTGGGAGCCTCAAGACTTCAACAACCTCAGTATTATGAAACTCTGCAAAGCTTTTTCTGGAGCAGGGTCTGGTTCTGAGAGATTTTCCTGTTTGGTGGGGCCGTGGGGTCACCGTGTGCCACTCTCAGGACCCCAAGGCCTTTGCAGCCAAGCAAACAAAGCTGCAAAGCCCTCATTGATCGTGGCCTGGCTCCCGTTTGCTGCCCAGCACCAGCTCTGGCCCTGCAGAGAGCAGGGAGCTCTCGGTGCTGAAAGAGGGCCCAAAATCAGGGCATTTCTGCTCTATTTACAGAGAGCAGCACAAACATTGCAGCGTCCCCCTGCTGCTGCTGCTCCCTGGGCTGAATGCTTAACCTCTGCCTGTCCCAGCACAGCCTCGTGTGCTCTGATCCGCGCAGGGGACACAGGGTTCTGGGAGGTGTCCCCAAAGCTGTGACTGTACCAGGGTTCTGGGAGGTGTCCCCAAAGCTGTGGCTGTCCCAGGGTTCTGGGAGGTGTCCCCAAAGCTGTGGCTGTCCCAGGGTTCTGAGTGTTGTCTCCAAAGCTGTGGCTGTCCCTGGGAGTTGTCCCCAAAGCTGTGGCTGTCCCAGGGTTTGGAGAGGTGTCCCCAAAGCTGTGACTGTCCCAGGGTTCTGGGAGGTGTCCCCAAAGCTGTGACTGTACCAGGGTTTGGAGAGGTGTCCCCAAAGCCGTGGCTGTCCCAGGGTTCTGGGAATTGTCCCCAAAGCTGTGGCTGTCCCTGGGAGTTGTCCCCAAAGCCGTGGCTGAAGCTCCAGGGAGGGGTGGCCTTGCCGTGGCGGTCCAAGGAGAAACCGGCAACAACAAAAGCAGCAGAAACCCAAACAGCCGCAGCCAGGGGAGGCTCGGGAGGAGCCGAGCTCCGGCTCTCCCCTCCCCCTTCGCTGTTTTTGTCGCTGTCACCTCCGGTGTGCGCAGGTGACCCCGAGTTTGCCGGGGGTGGAAAGGAAGCTCTGAGCTGAGCCCGAGAGCAGCCAGGGCAGCCCCAGCTCTGAACTCCCATCCCCTGTGCCCCCCACACCCGGCCCCTGAACCCTCTGCACCCCAAGGACAGCCTGGGGACACTCTGGGGACACCTCTGACACCACCCTGCCCCTCAAATGAGGTAGGGAACAATTTCCTGGGCAGCGCCTGGTGGATGCCACTTTGGGGAGGGTCCCACTGCCAATTTTTTCCCTTCCCTTCCCTTCCCTTCCCTTCCCTTCCCTTCCCTTCCCTTCCCTTCCCTTCCCTTCCCTTCCCTTCCCTTCCCTTCCCTTCCCCTTTTCCCCCTTTTCCCCCTTTTCCCCCTTTTCCCCCTTTTCCCCCTTTTCCCCCTTTTCCCCCTTTTTTCCCCTTTTCCCCCTTTTCCCTTTTCCTCTTTCCTCCCCACAGCCCCTCCACTCAATGTCCTGATCCTCCACAGCCCCTCTCACTTTTCCAGACAATTCTGTGCAGAATTTGGGGCCAATTCTTTGCCAAACCTTCCCCAATTCCCCACTCCTGAGCGAAGCAGGAAATCCCAACCAGAAAACAATAAAATATTTACAGAAACCACCCCGGTCCTATCTGAAAAAGGCATTTCTGGTCAAACCAGTCGATCAGGAACAATTCCCTGTAAAACTTTGGAGGATTAAAACAGTGCTTTTTTTTTTTTTTTTTTTTTTTGGCTGTTTTATTCTGGAGTTGTTTGCTGCAGGTAAACAGCAGAGCCCTGTTTATGGGCCACAGTGCAAATATTTCCCAGCGTGTTTATTCTGCAGGCAGGAAGCGATTGCAGAATCAATCCCAGCCCTGCTCTTTTCCAGAGCCTTGGAAGCAGCTGTTGGATAAAATCCATCTTTTTTCTGGAGGATAAATCCTGCCCTGGAGGTGCTGGAGGTGGAGGAGGATGAGGCCGTCCACTGAAAGGGATCATCTAGGACTGGAAGAACCTTTCCCCATTTTGCTGGGCAGATATATCCCAAATTTTACTCACTTTTTAATAATATTTCTCACCTTTTCCCTCACAGAGAGAGCAGCTTCACCTTCATTCAGCTGGGGAATTCAGCAAGGCCCTGAGACATCAAAATCTGCTCCTCATTTGGATGAAGATTCCCAAGGACACCAGGAATCACCCTCAGATGGCCTTTCCCTGTTTTTTGGGCAAATATATTCCATATTTTCCTGACTTTTGTACAAAATTTCTCACCTTTTCCCTCACAGAGAGAGCAGCTTCTCCCTCATTCAGCTGGGGAATTCAGCAAGGCCCTGAGACATCAAAATCTGCTCCTCATTTGGATGAAGATTCCCAAGGACACCAGGAATCACCCTCAGATGGCCTTTCCCTGTTTTTTGGGCAAATATATTCCATATTTTCCTGACTTTTGTACAAAATTTCTCACCTTTTCCCTCACAGAGAGAGCAGCTTCTCCCTGGCTGAGGGCTGCAGGCCCTCAGACATTAAAGGCCTTTCCCTATTTTTCTGGTCAGATATATCCCAAATATATATTCCAAAGAGGAATTTGCTGGAATTAGCACAAATTGAACCTGAACTTATTCTCAAACCTCGCCAGAACAAACTTTATCCACACTCCCAACTTTTTAACCTGCTCTGGAAGCAACACAACCCTGGGGGTGGCATTTCCCAGCCCTTTCCTTGGTGTTTTTCAGAGAAAAATCTGGACTTCAAAGGCAGTTTGGAGAAATCCTGGGAGCAAAAGGAGGTGGCAGCTTTAATTTTGTTTTATTTTGACAGTCTGTGGTGCCAACAGCTGCTCTGCCAGCTCTGCCAGGCCCGGGTTTAAACCCTGGGCTCTTTGTTTTGGTGGCAGCGACGCCTCCCAGCACTGAAAACCTTGGGAATTTTTTGTTTCTTTTAATTAGTGCAGATCACAAGCCTGGCCTCTTCCTGGTTGGGTTGGAGCTGGAGGTGCAGAGGGAGGAATTCCCAAATTCCCCAATTCCCACGCTGGGCTCTGCTGCTCTTCCCAGCCCTGGGGAGGCAAGGCCGAGGTTGGGAATTCTCCAGCCAGGGATCAGGGGAGGAGGGATTTCCTTCCCAACCTCTCTCAGGGTCCAAACTGCAGCACTGGAAGAGATTTTCCAGAAAAAAAACTGTGACTGTCACATTCCTGAAGTGCCCAAGGTTGGATGGGGTTTGGAACAAACTGGGATTGGGAAAGGTGTCCCTGGGAATGGGATGATCCTTAGGGTCTTCTCACCCCAAACCATTCCATGATTCCATAAAAAAATCCCAGTTTCAGCATTCCTGACTCATTTCCAGCTTGCAAATCCCCAGGGATGGCTGCTCCATCCCTGGGAGTGTCCAAGACTGGATGGGATTTGGAACAAACTGGAATTGGGGAAGGTGTCCCTGGGAATGGGATGATCCTTAGGGTCTTCCCGCTCCAAACCATTCCACGATTCCATTAAAAAATCCCAGTTTTAGCATTCCTGACTCATTCCCAGCTTGCAAATCCCCAGAGAATCCTTGGCTGCCCCATCCCTGGGGGCGCTCAAGGTTGGATGGGGTTTGGAATAAACTGGGATCGTGGAAATGTCCCTGCTCATGGAACAGGGGTGGGAATGGGATGATTCTTAGGGTCTTCCCACTCCAAACCATTCCATGATTCCATAAAAAATCCCAGTTTCAGGATTCCTGACTCATTCCCAGCTTGCGAATTTCCAGGGAATCCATGGCTGCTCCATCCCTGGGAGTGTCCCAGGCCAGCTTGGAGCCACCTGGGATAGGGAAGAATCTCCCAGCCCTTGGGTCCCTTTAAGGTCCCTCCAACCCAAATAATTCTGGGATTTTGGGGCCTCTCCCGGGAGATTTCACAGGTTCTGCACAGAGACCTGGCCAGGGCAAGGCTGAATCCCCGAATTCAAAAATTCAAAACAGGCTGAGGAGACATTTCTGGAAATAAACAAATTCCCAGCTGAGATGTGAGCCACGATAACGTTTAATGATCTGCCTTTGCCCCATTAAAACCATTCCTGTTTGCATTGAACTACTTGGGAAAATACAATATCAGAGGTGAGAAGTTGTTAAACTGCACAATTTGGGGTTTTTTTACACTTAAAAGCCCTCGGTGGTGTGGGGAAAAGGAGATTTAAAAGTGAGAACAAGGACTTGCACCCAAGGAGATTTTGTTTTTCCTCCTGGCACCTTGCTGCCCAAAAGAAGGAAACGGGGAAAATGTTTCCAAGTCACTTAAGTGGTTTTATTTAAAAAGGTGTAAAACCAGTTTAATGGGAATGAAAGAACTGAGTCACTTCCAAATGTGAGACCTGCTCTGCCCCTGAGAAATGTGTTACGTATTAATTTGAAATTCATGCGCTGAACTGTTTCTGGGAGCAGCAGCTGCTTCAAATCCAGTGGCATAATCAGCAGTGGAGTGAAATTAAAAATAAAATAAAATAAAATAAAATAAAATAAAATAAAATAAAATAAAATAAAATAAAATAGGGGCAGTTTAGGGGAAAAGAAATGACAGCTCTGCGGGGTAAATTGGATTAAAGAGGAATTATTCCTTCACTCATTTCTCAGCAAGTGAAGCAGAAACACCACAATAATATCACCTTCAGAAAACACTCAGAAAACCAAAAGAAAATTAGAATTTCAAGCAGAAACTTTAAAAAGAAAAAAATTCAGTGCTGGCTTAATGTCAGGAGAGGAGGAAAACAGAAGTTCTGAGGCTTAAACCACTGCAATTAATCAAAAATATCTGAAAAGGGCTGTAACGAGCAAAACCAAGAGAGCTCTGTGGTCGGGAGAGGCACTGGGTGATAAAAAACCCCAAAACCTCCTGCAGGAGCTGGGCTGGAAACGCTCCAGGAGCAGGGAGGGTGGCACAGGAAATGCTCAGCACAGACCAGAGAGAGCAGAGATGTTCAAATCAAACCCCAGCTCCTCGTCAGGATCCACAAATCCGCAGGGAATGAGAAGCTCTTGGGGATGAAGGAAAATTGGCAGTTTTAGGGGTGAATGAAGGATTTGTGAGGAGGAGAGGGGTTTGTGCAGGGTTTGTTTCTCTCTCCACGCAGGAGGGAGAATTGCAAAGAATATTTTGGGGCCAAGGACTGAATCTGAGCTCAAAACTTCTAAGTCAGCATCAGCTTTCCAAGGAACTGTCCCTGCTCTGCATCCACGGGGGAGTGAATTCCAGAGCAGCACTTGAACTTGACCTCCCTCGATGGGAAGAGGGAAAAAAAACCCCAAACACACACAAAAAAAAAATCATTTCCTGGGCTGCACAAAACCCCGGAGCTGGAGCTGAGAGTGAGCCCTGGGTGTGGCTGTGAACCTCAAACTGAAATCTCAAACAAATCCCAACCCCAGAGCAGGGAACCAAACAAATCCCAATCCCAGAGCAAGGAACTAAAGAAATCCCAACCCCAGAGCAGGGAATTGAACAAATCCCAATCTCAGAGCAGGGAACTAAAGAATTCCCAAATCCCAGAGCAGGGAACCAAACAAATCCTGAATCCTAGAACAGGGAACCAAACAAATCCCAATCCCAGAGCAGGGAACCAAACAAATCCCAAATCCCAGAGCAGGGAACCAAACAAATCCCAATCCCAGAGCAGGGAATTGAACAAATCCCAATCTCAGAGCAGGGAACTAAAGAATTCCCAAATTCCAGAGCAGGGAACCAAATAAATCCCAAATCCCAGTGCAGGGAACTGAACAAATCCTGAATCCTAGAACAGGGAACCAAAGAAATCCCAAATCCCAGAGCAGGGAACCAAACAAATCCCTTTCCCAGAGCAGGGAATTGAACAAATCCCAATCCCAGAGCAGGGAACCAAACAAATCCCAAATCCCAGGGCTCCAAGGCTCTTCCAGCAGAGCACAAAGAGCAGACACAGAACCCTGGGGCTCCCCCAGCAATTCCCATTCTCAGGGGTTCTCTGTTTAATTGATCCCCCTGGGGGGGGACACAGACCCCAAATTCCAGCAGAAGTAAAAACCCAAACCTGGTCGCTTTGCATTTTGCTGCATCAAAAGTGTATCTAAAACCAGGCTTTTAAAGGGCAGGGAATATCCCGGGAAGTCACAACTCCAGAGTTTGCCCAGGTTTCCTTCAAGGTGCAAGAACAGAATCAGCGATTCAGGGAATATCCCGAGCTGGGAGAGACCCACAGGGATCCAAATCCCACCCTGGGTACCCCTGGCAGCTCTGGCAGCCTCGGGGCCGTGCCCATTCCCTGGGGAACCTTTTCCAGTGCCCCATCACCCTCTGGGTGAAAAAACCTTTCCCAAATATCCACCCCAAAGCTCCCTGGCCCAGCTCCAGCATTCCCTGGGTGCTGTCCTTGCTCTTTAAATCAACTCCGCCCCATTTACCCTTCCAAGGTCACTCCTGTGACCCAAACAAATCCCAAGTCCCACCTTTGGACTGGATTTTCATCCCCGGGACCAAACAGCGGCGAGAGAAACACAAACAGGATATTCCCGAGGCAAAATTCCCTTGGATTGGAACCCAACAGGGAGCAGTGGCTGCCAAGGGAATCTGATTCCCCCAGTCTGGCAGCACGGGGAGTTCCTGAGCCTCACCCGTGTCCACTGCTCTGATGCACATCCAGCAAATCCCAAATAAAGCAGCTGCTGGTGGGATTGATTCCCTGGGAATGCAACAGAGACAATTTTATTAGGGAAGTTTTGAGGGAGTTTTATTAGGGAAGTTTTTTGGGAATTTGATTTGGGAAGTTTTTAGGGGATTTTATTAGGGAAGATTTTAGGGGATTTGATTTGGGAAGTTTTTAGGGGATTTGATTTGGGGAGTTTTTAGGGGATTTTATTAGGGAAGATTTTAGGGAATTTGATTTGGGAAGTTTTTAGGGAATTTTATTAGGGAAGATTTGAGGGAATTTTATTAGGGAAGATTTGAGGGGATTGGATTTGGGAAGTTTCCTCCGTGGTTGGAGCTTCTGCAGGATGCAGCAGCAGGAAATGCAGGCTCAGTTCAGGAAATGGGGGCTCAAAGGAGCAGTGGAGAGGGGAAAGCAGCCTAAAAGTGAAGGATGGAAATTCCCGAAGGAAACTCCAGATGAGGAATCTGTCAGGATGGGAACCTGGAACTGCACATTCCCCAGCAGTGAGGTGGGAATCTCACCTGGCTGGGATGTTCAAAAGGAAAAGGAGGAATCCCAGAAGCTGCAGGATTGAACCACCCCAATCCCGTTACTCCAGAGCCCTGAAATCCTGGAGCAACAGCATCCAACCCCAAACATTCCCCTATTCCAGAAGCTCCTTTTCCCACTCTGTGGGATCAAATAAAGGGAATGGGAAGAGAAGCAGGAGCTGCAGCCAGGTACCAGGATTTGGGATTCCCTATTGGGGCAGCCACGTCCCAAATGACCCCAAACCAACCCATCAGCCGTTCCCTGCTGCTCCTGTCCGGCTCCATGGAGCACCAAATATTCCCAGCTTTTGGCTCCATCCCGGTTGTGTCCTGCTGAGCTGGGACAAGGACAAGATCGCCCCAAAATCCCTCATTCCAGAGGGTCACCAGCGTGTTTTTCCATCCCAAACCCTTCGGAAAACATCCCCTTCAGATCCTACAGGCAGCTCCAGCCTAATCCCAGAGGAATAAACACCTCCAGGAAGAGTCACAGCTCCAATTCTTACCACGAACACGGGAGCAGAACACAAATTAAGCACAGGATTTACCCTTTGAGGTGCCAGCCACGGCAGGGGACGTGTCCAGAGCCGCTTTTTGGGTGAAATCCCCAAGGTTTTCATCCCAAAGAAAAACGGGAACAGGGCGCAAGCAGCGCCCCCTGCTGGCAAAGCGCGGGCACCACCGGGCATCAAAATGAGGCAAAATCGGGAAAATCCGAGCTGGGAGCTGCAGGAAAAGGGATGGAAAATGTTCCGAGGGGTTTGGTAACAGGAGAAATTCCCTGTGTGACCTCCGGAGAGTGCGGGAAGCACCTGGGATGGGGCAATCCCTGTCTGTGGTTGCCATGACAACAGCCAAGGATGATTCATCCCAAATTCCCAAGGAATTTTTTCCATAAGGAAACACCAGGGAAGCTCCTGGAGGGGAAGGTGATGCTCCAAGGGCTTTGTCCCTCCTCCCATCTCTCCCTCAGATTGGTTTAGGACCTTAAAATCTCAATTTACAATTCCTGGAAGAGCTTGAAAAAAGCACAAATTGTGGTTTTTTCCTGAATTCTTTAATCCTTCCCCTTCAGCTCTCAGGTAACGATGGGAAATTCACTCCAGGAACAGCCTGGGGAAAGCACAGTTTGTGTTTATCCTGATTTAATTCTCCCTCTTCAACTCGATGGGAAATTCACTCCAGGAACAGCCTGGGGAAAGCAAAATTCCTGTTTTTTTCTGAATTATTTAATTCTCCCCCTTCAACTCAATGGGAAATTCATCCCAGGAACAGCCTGAAAAAAGCACAATTTCTGTTTATTCTGATTTATTTCATTCTCCCCCTTCAGGTAACGATGGGAAATTCCCACCTGGCCCAAACTTGACTCCTCCTCCTCCTCCGAGAATTCACCCCAAATTCCAAGGGATTCACCCCAAAACTCTCCCAGATGCTGAAGATGACCACATTTTACCTCTCAGAGAACACAAATCCCCCTTTGGAGCAGCAGAAAAACGACACAGGCCGCGCTCATGGGTTATAAAAGCCCTTTTATAAAGCCATTTTTAAACAAAACCAAAAAGTTTACAAAAGAAAATAAAAGATACAGAAGAATGAGTTGCTTAATATATTCCAAAAAGGAGAAAAAATAAAAGAAGGGGGGAAGGGGGAGGGGGGACACAATTCCAACATGCTGAACAAGAAAGGGTTCATCATTTTTTTTGTTTTCCTTGTGGTTCTTTTTTTTTTAATACAAAATACAAGCGAAGGTTACACATAAAACAGAGCTCAGGAGCAGCTGTGCAGTCCTGGGAACCCTTATTTATTTTCTTTTAATTTTCAATCAAAGCAAAGCAGGGGTGGGGTTTTTTTTTTTGTTATTTTAATTTTTTTTAATGTGTTTTTTTTTTTTTTCTTTCCTTGCAGGTACATACAGAGACTCGGAATATGGCAGAAACGAATTAATTAGCACAAAAAAAGACCATCACACGAATTCTACCGATGAATGTTTGCAGCTAGGAATTCCCATGGTCGACAGTCGTGTTCACTTCAACCCCTTTTTTTTTAAAATAAAATAAAATTAAAAAAAAAAGAGTTTTCTGGATTGTTTTTTAATTTTAAATAAAGCATTAATGTTACATTCAGATTTAACTCCTAGTACCATGCTAGATCTCAGTGTTGTCCAGAGTTCCCAACCCCACGGCGATGCCTCTTTGCAGCTGCCCCCTTTTTTTTCTGCTTTTCAAATTAAAAAAAAAATAAAATAAAATTCAAAATCAAAATTCAAATTCAAGGAGGGGGAACTGCAAAGAGCCTGATTTTTAACATTTTTTTTTTAATTATTATTTTCTGAAAAGCTCGCTAAAGGGATTGCAGGTACTCGAGACAAAAAAAAGATTCAACAAAATATTCGTTTTATCCCAGAAAATGCTGCCCAAGTCTCCTCCTCCTCCTCCTCCTCCTCCTCCTCGCTGCTCACTCAGGGTTTGCTGTGACACGATGGCAAACGACAAAAAAAATTAACGTAGCTCTTATTTACAATTAATTTTTTTCTTTTCTTTTTTTTGTAACAATTGCTTCTGCAGGGAAAGGGGGGGGACAAAAAAAGGAAGAAAAAAAGAAAATCAACCAAGAACACGAAGGGAATGGGGATGTCAGACACTCCCACACTCACACCCAAGATTTTGGGGTTTTTTGTTTTTTTTTTACACACATTTAAGTCTGGCTTAAGCTGATTTGAGGATCTCCACCCCACCCACCCTCCCTCCTCCCCCCCCAAATCCCAAAATATATATATAAAAAACCCTCGCCCCACTGTACAGAGCGTTTGCACACGGGTGCTTTGCAGTCACACTGAGCGTGCTGGGCATGGCCAGGCCTGGGCTGGAGCCCCCAAACTCACAGGAAAAGATCCACGAGAACACATCCAGCTCCTCGGAGGGGCAAGCGTGGCCTTGGATTTAGGGCCGGGCTTTGTAAAGCCTGCTCTCAAAAAAAAATACCCGGAATTCCTCCTGGGCTGCCACAAGGGAGCGTTAGAGTTACTTTATCCCATCAGGATTTGGGTTGGAGCCTCCCAAAACTGCAGGGAAACACTGAAAAAGCTGAGGGGAGATTCTCTGCTTGGTCATTGACGCCCAGAGTTGATCATGAATGTGGCAGCAAGCCCTCCCCAAACTCACAAATCCTAAAAGCCACCAACAATTCCCCTCCCCAAACTCACAAATCCTAAATTCCACCAACAATCCCGTGCCAGAATCCCTTCAAAACATCCAATTCCTCCCCCCCTCCAAGAGATGAATGAATTCTCCATCGAATTTTCAACTCCTGGGTCAGTTTGTAGCTTTTTTTTTGAACAATAGGATCTGTTATAAAAATAAACACTTCACCAAGGACAAAAAGGACAGGAGGAAAGCAAAGCACCGATTTTTCTACAGCTCCAGAAGCTTTTCCAGCATGTTCAGATCCCTTCCCTCCCTCTCTCACCTGCCTGTGGTACCTTTGTGACCTCAGGGGAGGGAGAATTTTAAAAAAAAAGGGGAAAAAAGGGGAAAAAAGGGGAAAAAAGGAAAAAAAAAAAAGAGGAATTCCAGGTTTGTGCCACTGTCCTGGCAGTGCCTCAAGTGCTGCTTCTCTCCCCTCACTCCCTCTGCTTTGAGAAATTAAAACTGATTAAAAGCTCCTCATCTGCCCCATTTTTAAGCCCATCCTGATCCCCTGCACTCAGCACAGTTGTCATCCTCCTGCTGACCCCACTGAAACTCAACCAAACCCATTTTTAGCACAAAATCCCAGCTGAAATTGCAGATTTGGACTGATTTTTGACAAATTTTCAAGGCATCAGCCCCAGAGCTGGATGTGGATTCAGGGAGAGGAGGGAAGTTCTGAGCTGGAATTTAAAGAGCAAGAGCAAGGCAGGGCTGGCTGAAATTTGGAATAATTCCATTTTACCTCTCTGTGGGCCAGAGAATCTTTTCAAAGCCTCCTCCTGTGATTGGAACTTTCTGCTCCATCAGAAACTCTTGGTGCTCCTAAAGAAAGGAATTTTCCCACTTTTCCTTCCAGAATGTTTAATCCAAATTAAATCCAAAGGACTTTTAAAAAGGTGAAGCCTCTGCTGCTGAAAAACCATGGGTGTTAAAATAAAAATATTCCAAAGAATCAAAAATATTCACCAGGACAATTCTGTAAAAATGGGAATTTCTAAGAGAGGCCATTCAGGGCTCAGTGTTTGCACCAATCAGCAAGAGAGGGTTAGAAAAAGCTACAAAATCCTCAAAATGCAGGATTTTCAGAGCGTTTGGGTTGTGAGACCCTCGGAAAGAACCGAAATGAATGTGTGAGAACACAGAACTGTTTGATAAAACAAAGAGCCAACCTTGCCAGCCATAAAACAATCCAAAAGCTGAACCGAGAACAGGATTTTTCACAGCCTTAACTTCTCTTAACCGTGCTAGAAAAACAAAAATAAACACATGAAAAACTTCTTTTAGCTGAGATTCCCAAAATACGTTTCAGAAAATCAGTGGTGTGGCAGGTGAAGAAGCAGATCAGCTGGAATTCTCCTGGCACACCTGAATTCCCAAAAATAACCCCCTAAGAACCGTCCTGGACTGCAGGAGAACAGCTCTGGGAGGCAGAGATTTGCAGCAATCTTTGCTACCCCCAAATGGTTTTTTTTCCTTTTTAAAAATGTGGCCGTTTCCTTTGCCAGAATTACCCCAGAAATGGAGGGAATTTCTGCTCTCCCACAAATCCAGCAGAGGAGGGAAGAGAGGAGAGAGGAATTACATTTTGCTTTTTTTCTATATTGAGATTTCCCTGCAGCCTGAAGCTGTTCTGGAAAAAAAAACCAAAAAGAACCAACAAAAAATAAACCCATCAAAGTGTTTTCAAAAAAAAAAAGAATAATAAAAATAAAAATAAGATTTACAATGAAACAACATCATCTTTATTGTAACGGCAACAGCAGTTCCACGAGAGTCAAGAACGTTGAGAGAAACTTCAATTTTTTGATAGAGGAATCAATTTACCAGCCTCAATAAAAATCCAGGGCTAGGGAAATCCCCCAGGAATATTCCAATTCCATCCCCACCTTCCTGATTGTTTTTAGTGTATCTCACATCTCTCAGAGCTCTCCGAAATCCCAAGCAGGATTCCAAATCTGCTGCCACGAATCCCAATTTAGCTGCCTTGTGTCACCTTCGAGAGGCTGGTTAGAAAATGTGTAGTTCTGGGATTAAAAAAAAAAAAAAAAAAAGCCCAAAAAACCAAAAGGATGCAAAGTTTGACAGCTGGGAGAGAATGAGAGAGACAGAAGCACAGAGGGATGAAGGAAAGAAAATGAAAATAAAAATGAAAATGAAAATAAAATGGCAGGTCCAGTTTTCAATGTTTCCACCAACAAAGGTGGCAGCAAACTCTGGGTGAGGGGGTGAAAATCAAGGTTTGGGGAGTTTAATGAGGTTTAGGAAATAAAAAAGAAGGAAGGAAGGATAAAAACACATTAAAATGCCAGCACACACCTCGAGGGTCCTGCAGGGACAGGGACAGGGACAGGGCCAGGCTGGCTCTGCTGCTCCCAGCTCCAGCTCCCTCAGCAGGAAAGGGAGGAGCTGATCCCACAGGAAGGGTGAGGAGAGGATCCCACAAATGCCACAGCCTGGAGGGGAACAGATCCCACAGATCCCAGAGCCTGGAGGGGAGCAGATCCCACAGATCCCAGAGCCTGGAGGGGAGCAGATCCCACAGATCCCAGAGCCTGGAGGGGAGCAGATCCCACAGATCCTGCAGGAAGGGTGAAGAGCTGATCCCACAGATCCCACAGACAGGGGTGAAGAGAAAATCCCAGACAGGGGAGGGAGCAGATCCCACAGGCAGGAGGGGATCGAGCACATCCCACACGCAGGGGGTGAAGAGCAGATCCCACAGATCCCATGGACAGGGGTGAGGAGCAGATCCTACAGATCCCACAGGAGGGGTGAGGAACAGATCCCACAGATCCCACAGACAGGGCTGGGAGCAAACCCTACACATCCCACAAGGGGAGAGGAGCTGACCCCACAGACCCCACAGGGAGCAGGCTGGGGACAGGGAGGTGCCCCCTCTGCCAGGGATCCCTGGAGCTTTCAGTGGACAGGAGCAGGGAGGGAGGGCACAGGAACACTCAAGGCTGACTCATGGGATCTCCGAGCTCACAAACATCCCTCACCCCAAAAGCTGAACAATTTCCTTTGACATTATCCATTAATTTGTTATTTTTTTTTTCCTTGCAAAAATCTCCAATGAACTCATTTCCCACCATCCCCAATGGATGCAGTTTTTCAAATGATTTGCAATTTCTCTTCCCTGTTCTGCCCATCTACAGAAGGAATAAAATGAGGGTTAAGGGCTGTGGGAAGGCTGTAGGTTAAATAAGTGAATTTATCTGGAATGGGCTGCAATTTGCCTACAGCAGAAGAGTTTTCTACCCAGCAGAGACAAAAGCTCTCCCATCCTGACCGGAGGGGCTTTTCTAAATCAAAGACACTGGAGCACCTCCGAGTTCCTTGATTGCTTTCCATGGAAAACGTGCCTGAATCCAAGAAACACAGGATTCCTCCCCGTGTTCCATCCTCCTCCACTGCAGTTCAATCACTTTTGCTGAGATTGAACTCATCTCAAAGTCTGTTAAAGCAGAGGTTCATTATTATAATTTTTTTTCCCATATATTCCAAATACAGAATAATAAAGTTTTAAACAGCTCTTACCAGCACTGGGGGGGGAAAAAAAAACCAAACCTATTCTACTTAAGGATTTTGTAAGTAATGGTTTCCACAGATCAGTCTCAAACCTTATTGCTTCACAACTGCAGTATCCCTTGGAAAAAAAAAAATAAAATAAAATAAAACAAAACAAAAAATCAAATCAGATATTGAATGGTCTCAATAATTTGTTTTAAATGGCTTTTTCAGGTTTGGCAGGGGAGGGAGAACGGAATGGCCACCAGAGAACATCGACTTCAAAATGTGACTGTAGAAGGGTTTCCTCTCATTACAAAAGGATACACTGTATTCAACAGCTGAAAGTAAAGACAGCATTCAAAGCCCATGAGTCAAGCCACAGCCAAAACCGTGTTCTACCCCTAAAGAATTTGTTTTCTTTTCCTTTTTTCTTTTTTTTTTTTTTCTTTCCTCTCTTTTTTTTTTTTAACCAAAGATTTTTTTTTTTGTTTTTTGTTTTTCCCCTCCTCGACTGCCGTTTTTAATCTTCACCAGAGGGTGCTTCATCTTCGGATCCCTCATCCCCTGATTTCTCTGGAGGGCTGGCTGATTTTTTCTTTTCTGGGGGGGGACTTTCAGGCTCCTCATCCTCTTCTTTGGGGGATGGGGTTTTTTCTTTTGTTGCCTTGGAAGCTGTGGGGCGTCCTGCCTTCCCTTTGCCTTTCACTGGGCTGGGGGTCACTGCAAAGAGAGAAACTTTGTAAAACTCAGCAGAAAAAAAAAACTCAACAATAAATGGGATTTTGAAGTCATTCAGCAGCAGTTTGAGCAGCAGCAAAGGCAGGAAAAGCCACAATAAATGGGATTTCAAAGGCAATCAGCAGCCAAGGCAGAAAAACTCAGAGTAAATGGGATTTCCAATAATTCAGCAGCAAAGGCAGAAAAACCCACAATAAATGGGATTTCCAAGTCACCCAGCAGCACTTTGACCATACCCAAAGTGTTTTTAGCACTCCCAATTAGCAAAGCTGAAGGGAAGAGGAATTAACAAGGTTTCCAAGGTGTTTAATTGCAAGTCCTGGCTAATTGCTGGATGTGACATCACGAATGGACAGAGCAGAACACACATTGCTGCTCTCACTTGAAACTTCCTTCGGTTCACGTTTTCCCTCTCTGAAAACTCCACAAAAGCCCCCCAAAAAAAGCCATAAATTGTTATTATTTAGCTGTGAGACACAGAAAGTCGGGATTATTATTTGGCTGTGAGACACAAAGTCAGAAAGCAGCACCTCAGCAGGGAAAGTCCTGAATAATCTGAGTTTTTACCATTAAAACACAGACACCAATTCACCCCCTAAAATAATAATTAAAGCCAGCTCATTATTCCACACTGCTGCTTAAAAATCATGGAATTTTCAACATTTTTGTGGATGGCTGTGACCCCAAAATTTCCATCAAATCTGCAGCAGGAAGAAAATCTGCCTTTTAAACTGAGAAACTTGCATTGCCCAGACTCACCTGTAGCCTTTAGCCTGGGCTTGGGCATTTTCTTTTCTTTCCTCTCTGGCTTGGATTTCTTGGAGACTTTCTTGTTTTTCTTTTTTGAACTGCCATAGTCACTGTCATCATCATCTTCCATGAGGAAATCCTCATCACTTCCTGAATCTGCTGGAAGCATAAGGAAATTTCAGTTTTTTGGGGAAAAAAAAAAGGGGGATAGAGGTGAGATCTGCCAGGGAAAATCGTGGCCTCAGACTCTGAGATCTTTTGGGCTTCAAATTTTGGTACAAAATTGGATTGGGTTTTTCAATCAGCAATGCCACAGGGACAGCAAAAAGCATTGAGAGTTTTGTAATTATCCTTTAGGGCTGCTTAGAAAAACAGATCTTTGGAAAATGGAGAAAGCTTTGGAAAATTCACACAGAGCTTTGGAAAATTCACCCCCAAATCTTTGGAAAATTCACCCCCAAATCTTTGGAAAATTCACACACCCAGAACTTAAAAACCTACACACACAGAGCTCTGGAAAATTCACACCCAAATTTTGGAAAACTCACACCCAAATCTTTGGAAAATTCACACCCAAATCTTTGGAAAACTCACACCCAAATCTTTGGAAAACTCACACCCAAATCTCTGAGAAATTCACACACACAGAACTTAAAAACTTACACACACAAAGCTCTGGAAAACTCACACCCAAACAACTCTGGAAAACTCACACCCAAAGAACTCTGGAAAACTCACACCCAAAGAACTCTGGAAAACTCACACCCAAAGAACTCTGGAAAACTCACACCCAAAGAACTCTGGAAAACTCACACACACCCAGAACTCTGGGAAATTCCCACCCAAATCTCTGGAAAATTCCCACACATCCAACTGGAAAATTCACACACATAGAACTGGAAAACACACACATACACAACTCTGGAAAATTCACACACACAGAGCTCTGGAAAAAAATCTTCATCTGCAAGGGAAAGGCACCAAGATGAAGTTTCTTGTCTCATTCTGGATCAAAACTGCAGATTAACAGATCCATCCACTGGTGAAGATGAATTTTATAGGACACACACCCCCCCCATCTCTGCTGCAAACCTGGAACCCAAATTCTACCTGTGCAAAACCCAAGCTGGACAGACCCAGGAAAAATGAAATTACTGAGGAGCACCATTTACACCCTCAGTGTCCCAGGCAAAAAGCAAAGTTCTGCTGTTCCTTTTTTGCAATCCCATTTACTCACTCTCCTGGAACTGTGCCTCATCATCCTCCTGCTCCTCCTCCTCACTCCCCACATCATCCATGAGCATCTCCCTCTGTTTGGAGGCTGCTTTGGACGCCGCCTGCCGCTGCTGACGGACGTTTTTGTGATCCTCCTTCTCATCCTCGCTGTCCTCTGCAGCAAAAAAACCCCCAAATTGTGTAAATACAGAGCTCAGAGAGGCAGCAGAACAGAGGCAGGGCATTCATGAGGGGTTCAAACATTCACTGAGTGAGGAAAATTCAACCTCATCCACACCTTCCTTACCCACCCAACAAAGACCCTCTGCAATATTTTTATTGAATATTTTTCATTTGTAACCTCATTTTTTTCCTTTTTTTTTTCCCTCCTTTTTCTTTTCTTTTTTTTTCTTTTTTACCTGCAGGTCTTTTCCTGGATTTGGAGGCTGCTCTCTTGTTCTTGTCTGGTTTAGCCTTCTTTCCTTTTTTGCTTTTTTGGGAGCTCTCGTAGTCGCTGTCGGCTTTGCCATCGTCGGCTCCTACGTCATCGTCCTCGCTGCCAAAATCCTCATCTGCAAGGAAAAGGCACCAAGATGAAATTTCTTGTGTCATTCTGAGTAAAAAAAATGCAGGGAAGGGATCAAGAGATCTATAAATTTCATAGGAGCATCACATTATACACACACAAAAAAATTATCCCAAAGCAGGGTGGGAAATAACAGCAGCAGAGGCAGCACCTGGCTGGAAAGAAATCAGAATTATTTCCTTTCTGTCTCAAATCCTGCAGGTGTGAGAAGAGAATTTCAAGGTGCACAATCAGTGCAATGCCATCAGTTACCTGCTGAGTGTGAATCATCCTTCTTGGTCTTCACATCTTTGTCTTCTGAATCCTCACTGCAAATGAGAGAAAGGTGAAGTCTGAGTGCTGTCACTGCTGTGTGGAAAATATCCATTTTTAAAGAGCAAAGTGATGTTCAAGATGAGAGTTTTCATTTTTCCTGGATGTATTTCAGGATTACTCAGCTGTCTGTGGAGTTCTCATGGTTGGGGAGATAATGTTCAAACTCTGAATCACAGATGAACTCACAGCAGGCAGGGAATAATCAGATTGAGGTGAACCATGCACTTCACTCTCAAAACAATCCAAAATCATTCCATTTTAGCTACAGTTTTGATGGTTTATGTGCAGTCTATAAATGAAATAAAGGTTTATTCTGGATAGATTTCTAGTCTTTATGTCATTGTTAGATTTCACTCGGTGCTGTTGCCCTTAACTTAGAAAAGGTCTAAGCTTTCTCTAATTATTTTATCATTTGATTGATTTGGGGAATAAAAGACATCTTGGAGTTCTAGAACAAGAAGCAGCTGGCAGAAACAAAAAAAAAATCACTTCAAAGCTCTCACAGTGATCATTTGGGGACTAAAGTTACCATAAAATGGGAATTCTACAGGAAAAATTCACTTTTCAGTAGGGCAGCACTGAGGCTGCTGGAGCAACTCAGGCCCTGAAATCAATTCTGTGTTTATGATCAAAGTGAGGAGCAAAGAGGCACAGAACTCCCAAATGTCCCCAAGTGCCACCCCATGGATGCTCTGAGCAGGGGCAGGAGCTGCACCTTGCCCTGACCCACCTGAGGATGCAGCAGCTGCCAACCCTTGGGATCACATTCCTGCAATTCCAGCTGCTTCTGGAGCTGCTGGGATGATGGAGCTGCCCTGGCAAGGGTTCACACTGATTTCTGTCTGTTCCCAGCAGGAAAAATTCACCTCAGAGTCCCAGAGCTCCCAACCTCACTGAATTCCAGCCTCTGGAGCTGCTGGGATAATGGAGGTCTCTTGACAAGGTTTCACACTGATTTCTGTCTGTTCCCAGCAGGAAAAACCAGCTCAGATTCCCTGAGAGCTCCCAGCCTCACTGAATTCCAGCCTCTGGAGCTGATGGAATACTGGAGCTCCCTTGACAAAGGTTTCACACTGATTTCTCTGCTTCCATCAGGAAAAACCAGCTCAGAGTTCCTGAGAGCTCCCAGCCTCACTGAATTCCAGCCTCTGGAGCTATGGGATGATGGAGCTGCCCTGCCAAGGTTTTACACCGATTTCTGTCTGTTGCTATCAGGAAAAATTCACCTCAGAACCACCGCTACACCTCAGAGTCCCTGAGAGCTCCCAGCCTCACTGAATACCAGCTGCCTCTGGAGCTGCTGGGATGGTGGAGCTGCCCTGGCAAGGGTTTCACACAGGATTTCTGTCTGTTCTCAGTAGGAAAATATCACCTCAGAGTCCCAGAGCTCCCAACCTCACTGAATTCCAGCCTCAGGAGCTGCTGGGATAATGGAGGTCCCTTGACAAGGTTCCACACTGATTTCTGTCTGTTCCCATCAGGAAAAATTCACCTCAGATTCCCTGAGAGCTCCCAACTTCACTGAATTCCAGCCTCTGAAGCTATGGGATGATGGAGCTGCCCTTGGCAAGGGTTTCACACTGATTTCCCTGCTTCCATCAGGAAAAATCAACCTCAGAGTCCCTGAGAGCTCCCAGCCTCACTGAATTCCCCCCTCTCTGAAGATGCTGCTCCCCACACCCAGGACAAGGCTCAGACACGTTCCCAGCTGATGAAAAGCTGGTTTTTTTTTACCTGTCCTCCTGAGAATTCTTCCCAGATCTCCTCTTGTTTTTGGCCTCTCGGGGAGAAGAGCGGATTTTCTTGGAGGGGGGACCTGAATCTCTTCCATAATCATCATCTGGAAGGACAAAACGGGTTGGAATCCAACTCAGCCCAGCTCATCTCACACCCAGCAAAACCAAAACCATCCCAAAGCTTCAACCAAACTCTGCTGGAAGCAAAGCCCTGCTTTAAAGCAGAGATTTCACCTTTTCTTAACAGAAATGGTTTTCTGAACTCACAGAAATCCTATTTTTTTAGAAATGTGATCCAGAAATGTTCTTTAAATTCACAGAGATTGTAATTTTTTAGAAATATGATTCAAAAAAGGTCTGGAAATTCAGAGATTCTATTTTTTAGAAATGTGATCCAGCAATGCTCTGTTAATTCACAGAGATCATAATGTTTTAGAAATAGGATCCAAAAAAGTTTCATACATTCAAAGATAATTTATTTTTAGAAATGTGATCCAGAAATATTCTGTTCATTCACAGATTATTATACTTTTACAAACATGATCCACAAATGTTTTGTTAATTCACACTGATTACACTTTTTTACAAATGTGACTCAGAAATATTTTTTAAATTCACACTGATTACAATTTTTTAGGAATGTGATCCAGCAATGCTCTGTTAATTCACACAGATCATAATGTTTTAGAAATATGATCCAAAAAATTCTGTAAATTCAAAGATTCGATTGTTTTAGAAATGTGATCCAGGAATATTCTGTTCATTCACACTGATTACATTTTTTTTTACAAATGTGATCCAGAAATACTTTTTTTTTTAATTCACACTGATTACTTTTTCACAAATATGACCCAGAAACATTCTGTTAATTCACCCTGATTACATTTTTTCACAAATATGACCCTGCAATATTTTTTTTAAATCACACACATCACAGATTATATTTTTTTAACTGCAACCCCCCCCCAGAATCCTGCTAATGTGGGCTCGACTGGAGCCATCAAATAAACAGAAAACATCTTTTCCTGCAGAAAAAAAAGTGGCACCAAGGAGCTTGTGGCCCAGAAGAGAGCAAGGAAGGCAGAGCTGCCAACAACCTCAGGGCACTGCAACAATCCCAGCATTAAATAAGGAGATTTCTATCACCATTGTTTGGTTAATACAGACCAGATGAGAATCATTGTGTTTTCAAATATTTATTAACAGTTCAGGCTGTGAAGAACAGAAACTCCTCACAATCTGCAGCTGAGGGTGTGATTAGGAGCAGAACAATTAATAGGCATGGTGATAATGAGCTGCTCCAGCTCAAGGAAATGAAGGAATGAAAAGTTATTTACCAGCATCATCTGATTCCTGGAACTGGGAATAATCGACCACCTTCCTGTTCCTGTTAGGAAGGAGAAGAAAAGATTAGGAGTTTGTAATTTCAGAGATAGAAGAGCTTTGAGGAATGAGGAAATGCCAAATCCCTGCTTTCAGAGATGAATTTTTAACCCAAAAACGTCCCAAGAAAACTTTGGTAATTCCTGAAACTGGGAGTAATCAACTCCTTCCCATTAAAAAGGAGAAAAAAAAATAGGAATTCATAATTTCAGGGCTGCAAAAGCTTTAAGGAATAAGGAAATGCCAAATCCCTGCTTTCAGAGACGGGTTTTTAACCCAAAAACGTCCCAAGAAAACTTTGATAATTCCTGAAACTGGGAGTCATTGACCACCTCCCTGTTCCTGTTAAAAAGCAGGAGAAAAATATGGGAATTCACAATTTCAGAGATAGAAAAGCTTTAATGAACAAGGAAATGCCAAATCCCTGCTTTCAGTGATGGATTTTTAACCCAAAAACATCCCAAGGAAACTCTGACAATTCCTGAAACTGAGAGTCATTGACCACCTTCCTGTTCCTGTTAAAAAGCAGGAAAAAATAATTGGAATTCATGATTTCAGAGAAAGAAAAGCTTTAAGGAATAAGGAATAACTTTGTTTCCAGTACTGGATTTTTAACCCAAAAGCATCCCAAGGGAACTCTGATAACTCAGGCACCTCCAGCTCTGCAGCCAGAAGTGAACACAAAGTGCATTAAAGCATAAACAGCATTTTCCTGAGGAGATTTTATATTAATCTGAGTTACACTCTCAGAATCTGAATTTGTTTTTGATAAATACACACAGATTATGAATCAAACCTTTCCAAACTGCTCCTTTTTGCCATTTCTGCTTCTCCCAAGCTCATTGCTCTCACACCTTCTCCTCCAGTTTTTATTTTCCCATGTGATCCCTGTTTTTAAACCATTTTAACTTCTCACTGGAGCTTCCTGAGTTCCACTGAGCTGAACAAAACCAGATCTGCTCCTTGAACTCCCTGAAAGCCCCACCCCTGACATTTGACTGAACAAACCTAACAACTTGAATTGTTGGGTCTTTTATCAGGTTATTTTATATTATTTATAAAATAATATTTTATATTATTTTTGTCAATCAAATCCCAGTTTATTTATTGACAACTGCCCTGTAAACCAGAGACCAGAGGGAATCAGAACAGCCACCAATTCAATTAAATCTGAATTTCAGCTGCTAAAGCCTCAAAGTCAGAGTGCAAACACCCCCTGAAGGGCTGGGAGGAGCTGGAAAAGTGAGATTCCCACAGTTCCTTTTTCCAATCTTTTTGACCCAAAATCAAAGATAAATCTGATTTTACAGCAATCACTGGGTGAGCTCAGCTCTACAGCTGAGCAAGCCCTCACATGGTGAGCAGGGGTTGTGATCATTGTATGTAAAATCAACTCAAAATCACTGTTTGTGATCATTGTATTTAAAACCAATTCCAAATCACAGTTTGTGATAACTGTATTTAAAAGAAATTCCAAATCACTCTTTTAAATGAAGCTCAAAGTGAAGCTGCTCCTGATCTCGCAGGGCAAGGGTGGAGTGAAGGAATCTCTGAAACAAAAACCATCACTGAAGAATTGCAGATTTTTATTTCCAACAGCCTCAGAGGGACAGAAAAATCCAACCTGCAGCTGCACCTGCCCTTGCCCTGACTCCCCCCTGTTCCTTTTTCCAATTTTTTTGGCCCAAAATCAAGGATAAATCTGATTTTGTAGCAATCACTGGGTGAGCTCAGCTCTACAGCTGAGCAAACCCTCACGTGGTGAGCAGGGGTTGTGATCATTGTATGTAAAATCAATTCCAAATCACTGTTTGTGATCATTGTATGTAAAATAAATTCAAAATCACTGTGATTTCAATTGATATTTCAAATCAATTCCAAATCACTCTTTTAAAAGAAACCCAAAGTGCAGCTGCTCAGGGCAAGGGTGGAGTGAAGGAATCTCTGAAACCAAAAACCATCACTGAAGAATTGCAGATTTTTATTTCCAAAAGCCTCAGAGGGACAGAAAAATCCAACCTGCAGCTGCACCTGCCCTTGCCCTGACTCCCAACTGTTCTTTTTCCAATCTTTTTGACCCAAAGTCAAGGATAAATCTGATTTTGTAGCAATCACCAGGTGAGCTCAGCTCTACAGCTCAGTTTTCCTCACGTGGCGAGCAGGGGTTGTGATCATTTTATGTAAAATCAACTCAAAATCACTGCTTGTGATCATTGTATTTAAAATTAATTCCCAATCACTGTTTGTGATCATTGTATTTAAAATCAATTCAAAAATCACTCTTTTAAAAGAAACCCAAAGTGATGCTGCTAAGGGCAAGGAGGGTGGAGTGAAGGAATCTCTGAAACCAAAAACCATCACTGAAGAACTGCAGATTTTTATTTCCAACAGCCTCAGAGGGACAGAAAAATCCAACCTGCAGCTGCACCTGCCCTTGCCCTGACTCCCAACTGTTCTTTTTCCAATCTTTTTGACCCAAAGTCAAGGATAAATCTGATTTTGTAGCAATCACCAGGTGAGCTCAGCTCTACAGCTCAGTTTTCCTCACGTGGCGAGCAGGGGTTGTGATCATTTTATGTAAAATCAACTCAAAATCACTGCTTGTGATCATTGTATTTAAAATTAATTCCCAATCACTGTTTGTGATCATTGTATTTAAAATCAATTCAAAAATCACTCTTTTAAAAGAAACCCAAAGTGATGCTGCTAAGGGCAAGGAGGGTGGAGTGAAGGAATCTCTGAAACCAAAAACCATCACTGAAGAACTGCAGATTTTTATTTCCAACAGCCTCAGAGGGACAGAAAAATCCAACCTGCAGCTGCACCTGCCCTTGCCCTGACTCCCAACTGTTCTTTTTCCAATCTTTTTGGCCCAAAATCAAGGATAAATCTGATTTTGTAGCAATCACCAGGTGAGCTCAGCTCTACAGCTCAGTTTTCCTCACGTGGCGAGCAGGGGTTGTGATCGTTGTATGTAAAATCAACTCAAAATCACTGCTTGTGATCATTGTATTTAAAACCAATTCCAAATCACTGTTTGTGATCGTTGTATTTAAAAGAAATTCCAAATCACTCTCTTAAAGGAAACCCAAAGTGAAGCTGCTCCTGATCTCCCAGGGCAAGGAGGGTGGAGTGAAGGAATCTCTGAAACAAAAACCATCACTGAAGAATTGCAGATTTTTCTTTTCAACAGCCTCAGAGAGACAGAAAAATCCAACCTGCAGCTGCACCTGCCCTGACTCCCCACAGTTCTTTTTCCCATCTTTTTGACCCAAAGTCAAGGATAAATCTGATTTTGTAGCAATCACTGAGTGAGCTCAGCTCTACAGCTGAGCAAACCCTCACATGGTGAGCAGGGGTTGTGATCATTGTATGTAAAATCAATTCCCAATCACTGTTTGTGATCATTGTATGTAAAACCAATTCCAAATCACAGTTTGTGATAACTGTATTTAAAAGAAATTCCAAATCACTGTTTTAAATGAAGCCCAAAGTGAAGCTGCTCCTGCTCTCGCAGGGCAAGGGTGGAGTGAAGGAATCTCTGAAACAAAAACCATCATTGAAGAACTGCAGATTTTTATTTCCAACAGCCTCAGAGGGACAGAAAACCCCAAGCTGCAGCTGCACCTGCCCTTGCCCTGACTCCAAACTCCTCAGTGCCCCGTTTTAGGCCGGGCTGGTTTTATTTAGCCCTGGCAGCAGTGCCAGGCCAGCCCCAGGTTTGGGAGGCCGCAGTGTTTACTACACCAAGGTGATCAAAACACTCTGAGAGCTCAGAGCCAGCACAGAGGAGCTGCTCAAGAGCCTCTCTCTGCCAGCAGATCTTAAAGAAACTGAAAAAGAAATTATCTGTTAATATAATAATCCACTTAGGCTGAGCAAATGTCAGGGGTGGGGCTTTCAGGGAGTTCAGGGAGCAGATCTGGTTTTGTTCAGCTCAGTGGAACTCAGGAAGCTCCAGTGAGAAGTTAAAATGGTTTAAAAACAGGGATCACAGGGGAAAATAAAAACTGGAGGAGAAGGTGTGAGAGCAATGAGCTGGGAGAAGCAGAAATGGCAAAAAGGAGTTTGGAAATGTTTGATTTATAATCTGTGTGTATTTATCAAAACAAATTCAGATTCTGAGAGTGTAACTTGGAGGTCAATTCTTTGCTAATTGAGATTAACACACACAGTGAAAAGTTCAGAGAGAGGTGCAACAGCACAAGCTTTTAATAGCAGCTGTCAGGCCAATGTTTTTGGAATAAATAAAGAGGATTTTGGAATAAACTCATCAGGCTGTTAGGATGGAAGCACTCAGCAAAGTAATTTCCCACTAATTTAACTACAGCTCAGAAATGCAGAGTAATTATTGCAACCTGAGCTGGATGCCAAAGTGTAATTTTAAAATTATGAAAAGCAACATCAAAGTGGCAAAGGATCACTAAATGTCTGTAAAATTATAGAAAACTCCATCATTTTTAATTTAATCCCTAAACCCTCAGCCTTCAAACCAACATCAGCACAGCCCTACCATCAGGTAGAAAATTGTAGGGTTTTTTAAAGGGAAGGCACAGATCTCCCCAGATATTTCCCAGCATTAAAACCCATAGATTAAATCCAAATTTAAATTAAATCCCACAATATTATAACACTGAAAAGACTAAATGTCTGTAAAATTATAGAATACTCCATCATTTTTAATTTAATCCCCAAACCCTCAGCCTTCAAACCAGCATCAGCACAGCCCTACCATCAGGTAGAAAATCTTAGGTTTATTTTTTAAAGGGAATGCACAGGTCCTCAGATCTTTGTACAGCATTAAAACCCACAGATTAAATCCAAATTTAAATAAAATCCCACTATATTATAATCCTGAAAAGCAAATGTCTATAAAATCATAGAATACATCAATTTAATCCCTAAACCCTCAGCCTTCAAACCACCATCAGCACAGCCCAACCATCAGGTAGAGAATTGTAGGGTTTTTTTTTAAAGGGAATGCCCAGATCCTCTCAGATCTTTGTACAGCCTTAAAACTCACAGATTAAATCCAGATTTAAATGAAATCCCACAATATTACAACCCTGAAAAGCAAAGCTAAAAGGAGCCTTCAAAAACCCAGGCACTGAGGAGGAATTCTGAGGTCAAAGGAGGCAAAACCCACCTGTCCTCCACTCCAAGGCAGAGGAGATTAAATGGTTATTGAGATCTCATTTAACCTTTTTTTTAACCAAAAAACCCTTTTTTTTTAGCCTTTCTTTAACCAAAATAACTAAAAAATCAGCATTTATGAGCAGAACTCCAGCCCCTGAGGGCTGCCTCGGCACTGAGGTTTCACTGCCAGGTAAAGGTGTCCCCTTTGAGGCCAATCTTAGCAATAAATATTGCCATTAAAAGCGCTTTTTGGTGCCTTTTTTATACAGAAAAAATACAAATTCCAGGCAGAATTGATTCCTGCAGGGATTTTCAGAGCTGTGCAGAGCTGGATTCGGGTTTCCCATGAGCACTGACTTAAAGCCACCAGCAGAAGGTGACACAGAGCACCTGGTGCCAGCCAGGGACCTGAAACTCCTCATTTTGGGGTTAATCTGGGGAAAAATGGGACTCAGAGCCAAAAATCCCAACTGAAGAGTTTGGATATGGGGTGAATCCCCAGCTCGTGGCACCTGCAGGGTTTTCAGGGAGGAACTCCACAGAACAATTAAGTTATTAATTTAATTACTAATATTAATTAATTAATAAATATTTCTGTATTAAATTATTAATAAAATATTATTAATTATGTCTGTAGCAATAATTAAACAATTTTTGGGCCTGTTCTCTGTTTGATTCTAACCATAATTTAGATTTTACTATAGAAATCACTTGGAACTCCACAAAACAATTAAATTATTAATTAATTTACAAATATTTCTGTATTAAATTATTAATAAATTATTATTAATTATGTCTGTAGCAATAATTAAACAACTTTTGTGCCTGTTTTACTACAGATTTTACTACAGAAATCACTTGGAACTCCACAAAACAATTAAATTACTGATTTAATTATTAATATTAATATTTCTGTATTAAATTTTATTAATAAATTATTTCTGTAGCAATAATTAAACACTTTGTGCCGTTTCTGATTCTATTATAATTAAGATTTTTACTACAGAATCCACTTGGAAACTCCACAAAGCAATTAAATTATTAATTTTATTATTAACTAATTTACAAAATAATTTCTGTATAAATTATTAATAAAATAATTTGTCTTGTAACAATAATTAAACAACTTTTCGGCTCTTTCTCTGTTTGATTCTAACCATAATTAAGATTTTACTACAGAAGATAATTTGGAACTCCACAAAACAAATTACTGATTTAATTATTAATATTAATATTTCTGTATTAAATTTTATTAATAAATTATTTCTGTAGCAATAATCAAACAACTTTTGTGCCTGTTCTCTGTTTGATTCTAGCCATAATTAAGATTTTACTACAGAAATCACTTGGAACTCCACAAAACAATTAAATTACTGATTTAATTATTAATATTAATATTTCTGTATTAAATTTTATTAATAAATTATTTCTGTAGCAATAATTAAACAACTTTTGTGCCCGTTCTCTGTTCGATCCTAACAATAATTAACATTTCACTACAGAAATGATGCAGACCAGGAGGGGAACCCAACCCAAACACCCAACCCTGGTATTTTGATTTTTTTTTGTACCTCAACTTTCCCCCTCTGAGATCAAAATCCATCTTTTTACTCATCTGCAAAGCCTCAACTCCACTGAGTGCCAATCCCCAAGGAATTGCTGCTTCCCTGCAATCCCATGGAAGCTTTCCCACCACCACAACATTTACATTTTACAATTCCATCATTGGGATAAATTCTATTTAATACATCTATTTTTTTTCTGCAGTGCCAGCACCAGATTGGGATTCAAATCCTGAAAAATGAAGGACAGAAAGCCTTCGACCACTGAGATCAATTCCTAATTGGCTCTAATCTTCAAATGAACGACCCAAAAAAAACCCCCCTGGGATTCCCAAACCTGCCCACAACGTCTCAATTTGCAAATCCTGCAGGAGGGGAGCAGCAAATAAAGGTTACCAGTGAGAAAAAGCAAGAAAAAATGCTTTACCAGAAGTCAAAATTCTCATTTTAAACCCGTTAATTAATGCTGTATATAAAAAAAATAGTGGCTTAAACGATTTGATTTCATTTTATCTCTATAAGAGCCCCAGATTTCCTTGCAGAACTTCAGGGGAGTTACACAAGAGATGCAGAATTTCGGTCATTTCAGGTTTATTCAGTTTTTTACTCCTTGCCTTTCTCTACCAACACTGAAAACACCATCATTACCCAGCCAGGATAAATGGAATTGTGCAGGAACTTCCTGGCCCTCAAAGCCAGGCCTGTAAATTCCAGGATTTTATTACCACTTCATTTGAAATAACTGACTGCAACAGGCACACTCAGCTTTAAGCTGAGTTTCTCAACAAGTGGAGTAGAAATTTGGGATACAGGATGGATTTTTATTAATTTCACTGCTTTATGTGCACAAATATTCACCAGAAATTCAGCCACACTCAGCTTTCAGTCAATTTTCTCAACAACTGGAGTAAAAACTTGGGATAAAGGATGGGTTTTTATTAAATTCTTTGCTTTATATGCAGAAATGTTCACCAGAAACCAGAAATTCAGCAACACTCAGCTTTCAGTCAATCTTCTCAACAGGTAGAGTAAAAACTTGGGATAAAGGATGGGCTTTTATTAAATTCACTGCTTTATATGCACAAATATTCACCAGAAATTCAGCCACACTCAGCTTTCAGTCAATCTTCTCAACAAACGGAGTAAAAATTTGGGATATAGGATGGGTTTTTGTTAAATTCACTGCTTTACCTGCACAAATATTCACCAGAAATTCAGCCAGAATCAGCTTTAAGCCAATTTTCTCAACAAGTGGAGTAAAAACTTGGGATATAGGATGGATTTTTATTAAATTCTTTGCTTTATGTGCATTTTCACCAGAAATCAGAAATTCAGCCACACTCAGCTTTCAGTCAATCTTCTCAACAGGTAGAGTAGAAACTTGGGATATAGGACGGATTTTTATTAAATTCACTGCTTTATATGCACAAATATTCACCAGAAATTCAGCCAGAATCAGCCTTAAGCCAATTTTCTGAACAACTGGAGTAAAAACTTGGGATACAGGATGGGTTTTTATTAAATTCTTTGCTTTATATGCAGAAATGTTCACCAGAAACCAGAAATTCAGCAACACTCAGCTTTCAGTCAATCTTCTCGACAGGTAGAGTAAAAACTTGGGATATAGGATGGATTTTTATTAAATTCACTGCTTTGCCTGCACAAATATTCACCAGAAATTCAGCCACACTCAGCTTTAAGCCAATTTTCTCAACAAGTGGAGTAAAAACTTGGGATAAAGGATGGATTTTTATTAAATTCTTTGCTTTATGTGCATACATTTTCACCAGAAATCAGAAATTCAGCCACACTCAGCTTTATGTCAATTTTCTCAACAAGTGGAATAAAAACCTGGGATATAGGATGGATTTTTATTAAATTCACTGCTTTATATGCAGAAACGTTCCCCAGAAACCAGCAAAAATCACCAATTAATTCCAAGAACACTGATCAGAGGAAAACCTCCCCACCACTAAACCTCACTGGGATGACAAACCTTTCACCAGGCTCCCATTTCAACAACAACCAGCCAAGACAGGCAGAAAAAAAAACTTCACCCAGCATTCATTTATTAATGGATTTAAATCCATTGGCAGAGCTAATAACGAGCAGTCAGTACAATGCAGCAGCCACTGAATATTTCTCTTTTTCCCCCTGGAAGGGCTGTTAAATGCAGGGAGATAAATAAATAAGGCAGTGCTGCATCTCCTCTGCCAAGTGCCTGGAGGTTTCACTTTGTATTTTAAACCTGCTGGACTTTGGTGCTTCATTTTCCTGCCAGGGAGGGTGAGACCAGGCAGAGCTTTCACCGCTGCACGACTGGAGAGAGGTGTTTTATTTTAATTAGTTTTTGAACTATTGCAAAGATATTTAATTGCAGCAAGTTTTAAAGACAGCGCCCTCTCCTTACCTGGAGGAAATCTCCAGAGTTGGCACGGGAATGAGTGAAAAAAAATGAGATTTCCTGATATGATCAACACGAATTTGGGAAGCTCACCCAGCACTGAGCCACTCCCCTGCTCGGCAAAGCACTGCTGGGTTCTATTTTCATTTTAAATTCTGCATATTAAAGATACAACTTAAACACAAACCTATCGTCTCTATATGTAGATATTTATCACAGTCACAACTGATTTGTACTTATTATTTCAATGAAATAAATACCCAATATCCACAGCCCAGATCAGGCTCACTGGGAATAAAGCTGAGACCGGTTTATTGAGGAAGGAATTCCAAAGCATTAGAACAGCACCGTGGGAAACTTCACACCTTTGCTACAAAGACAACTTTAAATCACGAGTTCACTCATTCGGTAAAGCTTTGAGACACAAGGGGATCCCAGAATATCCTGAGCTGGAAAGGATCCACAAGGATCCAGCTGCAGGCCTTGCACAAACACCCCAAAATCCACGCTGTGCCAGGTGTCCAAACACCCCAAAATCCACACTGTACAAGGTGTCCAAACACTCTGCACAAACACCCCAAAATCCACACTGTACAAGGTGTCCAAACCCTGCACAAACACCCCAAAATCCACGCTGTGCCAGGTGTCCAAACACCCCAAAATCCACGCTGTGCCAGGTGTCCAAACACTGCACAAACACCCCAAAATCCACACTGTACAAGGTGTCCAAACCCTGCACAAACACCCCAAAATCCACGCTGTACCAGGTGTCCAAACCTTGCACAAGCACCCCAAAATCCACGCTGTGCCAGGTGTCCAAACCTTGCACAAGCACCCAAATCACGCTGCTGCCAGGTGTCCACACCCTGCACAAACACCCCAAAATCCACGCTGTGCCAGGTGTCCAAACCTTGCACAAGCACCCCAAAATCCACGCTGTGCCAGGTGTCCAAACCTTGCACAAGCACCCCAAAATCCACGCTGTGCCAGGTGTCCAAACCCTGCACAAACACCCCAAAATCCACGCTGTGCCAGGTGTCCAAACCTTGCACAAGCACCCCAAAATCCACGCTGCTGCCAGTTCCAAAGCAGGCACAAACACCCAAACCCACGCTGTGCCAGAGTGTCCAAACCTTGCACAAGCACCCCAAAATCCACGCTGTGCCAGGTGTCCAAACACTGCACAAACACCCCAAAACCCACGCTGTGCCAGGTGTCCAAACACTCTGCACAAACACCCCAAAATCCATGCTGTGCCAGGTGTCCAAACACTCTGCACAAACACCCCAAAACCCACGCTGTGCCAGGTGTCCAAACACTCTGCACAAACACCCCAAAATCCACGCTGTGCCAGGTGCCCAAACACTCTGCACAAACACCCCAAAATCCACACTGTACAAGGTGTCCAAACACTGCGCAAACACCCCAAAATCCACGCTGTGCCAGGTATCCAAACCCTCCCGCAGCTCTGGCAGCCTCGGGGCTGCTCCCATCCCCTGGGGAGCCCAGGCAGTGCCCAGCACCCTCTGGGGAGGAAAAACCTTTCCCCAAACTCCAGCCGTGCCCCAGCTCCAGCCCTTCCCTGCGCCGCAGATCCACCAGGCTCCAACCCAGCCGAGCCCACCCAGCACCGCTCACCCCAGACCCACCTCGGCCGCTGCCGGGCACGCACAGCCCGGCTGAGAACCGCTGGGAAGGGATAAAAAAAGGAGGAGCAGGAGGGTGGAAAGCACCAGCAGCAGCAGCAGCAGGAGGAGGAAGGCGAGCGCGCAGCCCGCGGGCGGAGCAGGGCGTGTGGCAGCGGCGCTCGCTCCGAGGGGGCGGCTCCTGCCGGCTCCTCCCCTACGCGTGGTTCCCCATGCACAGCCCCCGTGCCCCGGACCCTCCGGATGGCCCCGCGTCCCCTCCCTCCCCCGGCAGCGTGCTCGCCTCGGCCCCGCCGCCCGGAGCAGGCCCAGCGAAGGCGGCGGATCGCGGCGCCCGCCCCGCGCCAAGTGGGTCACGGCGGCGGCGGCGGCAAAAATCCGCGTTTCCCCCGTTAGAAAATGTGGGACAGCGGCCGCGGGGCCGCCCCGCCGCGGGCCCCGGCTGCGGGCGAGCGGCGCGCTGCGAGAGGCGCTGCCGGCGGCGGTGCCCGTGCGGGGTTAGCACGGGGGAAACAAGGGGAAATAGAGGAGAAATCCGCACGGCCTGAGCGCGGCCTGCCCTGCGCGGGGCCGGCCCGGCGGCAGCGGCGCGGCCGGGACTCACCTCACGGGCCGCGACATCCTCCCCGCGGTTCGGGCCGCCCGGGGCTGCGCGCGGAGGCAACGGGGACGCTGAGGCCGCCGGCGCCGCTGAGGCCGCCCGGAGCGAGCGGGAGCGCTGGGCCCAGCGCCTCAGGCCGCGCCTGCGGAGCCGCCGCTCCCCCGTCAGGCGCCGCCGCCGCTCCCGGTGGCGCTCCCCGATCCCCCTCCCGGCCGCGATCCCGGTGGCGCTCCCCGATCCCGGCGGCGGTCCCGGTGTCGGTGCCGGTCCCGCTCCCGCCGCTCCCCCCCGCAAAATGGTCGCGCTCGCCCCGCCGAGAGGATGCGAGCGGGGGGGCGGTGCCGCCGACCCCGCCGGCCACGCCCCCTTCGCCCGCCCATTGGTGGGAGCCCGCGAGAGCTCGCTCCCCATTGGTCCGTTCGAACCATCACGGCGCGCAGGGCCCGCCCCCTGTCCCCGCGGGGAGGGCGGGCAGCGCGCCCCGCACGCGGCCGAGCACCGGCGGCAGATTCGCCACGGGCTCCCGGTGCTGCCGCGGTCCCTCCGCGCTCCGCTCCGCCCCTCCCTCCTCACCGACCGCGTCCCTCCGTTACCGGCGGCACGCCGGAATTTTTTCCCGTTTCTCCGGTAATTTTTCGGCGCGCTGCGGGGCCTCAAGGCCTGAGCGGCAGATTCGCCGCGCGGGCCCGGCGCGGTTTTGGAGGGAAAACGCGGCCCCGGGCGCGGGTTCAGAATCGTTAATTTTTATTAAGAAAAAATGCAAAAATTTGGTCTCGGCGGCGGATTTTGACACCAGCAGCGATGTCACCACGGCCACCTCTCCCTGTGCCACTCAGCATTTAAGGACACGCACGATTTATGCAAAGTCCGATGAAGATTTTGGATTTTTTCGCGCTTTAAACTCGCCAGAAATCCCAAAATGACTCGTTTTGGGTGGAAAAGGGGATGCTTTAAGCATGGAAAAATTAAAAGTATTCCTCAGTCATTAAAATGGCAGCTTCTCACTTTGGCTTTGCACTTGGAGGTTGGTCTCTCCATTTCAGTAAAAATAACACTTAAAATCTTATTTTTATCCATTGGCTTCACTGGTTTGAGAACATAAATATAAAATATTCAAATAAATGTATAAATCTATTTATTCTCACCGGTCTGAGAGTATAAATGCGGTCAGATTTATAGGAATAATTACAATTTGAGGATAATTTGAGGTGATTTCATGCCTTGCTTGAGCTTTATAGGAATTTTTTGGGAATTCTGGCACATTTTCCTGCTCCATCCCTGCCATAAATCCTCAGGAAAATCCAGCTGCTCATGGGAAAAAAAAGGGGCCCTTGGAGCATCTGCCAGGCCCAAAATATTTGGAATTAAGGAGCCTCGAGGAGGAAGGAGCAGAAACCACATCAAGGAATTCTCTGCTGGAAAAAAATTGGATTAAACCCCACTAGGGCTGACTCAGAAACGCTCAAGTTTTGCATGTTTATATCCCAATAAAAACGCAATAATTAAGGATGTTTTAGTGCAGTTAATTTGGTTTTTCTTTGGGGTTTTGTTTATTGTCGGGTTGCTTTGGTTGGGGTTTTTTGTTGGGGTTTTTTTGGCTGTGGGTTTGAGGTTTTTGGGTGTTTATTTGGGATTTTTTGGGTGTTTATTTGGGATTTTTTGGGTGTGGATTTGGGAATTTTTTTGGCTTTCTTTTCCCTTGTTTTTCTTTTTTTGTGGTTTTTTTTAGGGGAGGGTTTCTTGGTTTTGTTTTTGGGGGGAATTTTTTTGGTGTTTTTTTCCTTTCATTGGGATTTTCTTGGTTGGTTGGTTTTTGTTTGGGTTTTTTGTTTGTTTGTTTTGGGATTTTTTGGGATTTTTTTGGCTTTCTTCTCCCTTGTTTTTCTTTTTTGAGGTTTTTTTTTCAGGGGGGAATTTTTCTTTTTGTTTTTGGGGGGATTTTTTGGGTGTTTTTTTCCTTTCTTTGGGTTTTTTTTCGGTTGTTTTTTGGGTTTTTTGTTTGGTTTGGGTTTTTTGGGATTTTTTTGGCTTGTTTTTCCTTTTTGTAGGTTTTTTTAGCGGGGGGCTTCTTGTTTTTGTTTGTAGGGGTGTTTTTGGGGGGGATTTTTTGGGTGTTTTTTATCTTTCTTTGGGGTTTTTTTGGTTGGTTGGTTTTTGTTTGGGTTTTTTATTTGTTTTGGTGTTTTGGGGTTTTTTTAAAAGGGATTTTGGGTTTTTTTTTTCTTTTCTTGGGATTTTCTTGTTTGTTTTTTGGGTGTTTCCTCCCCTCCCTATCGTGACTCAGAGCAGTCAAGGTTGGCTTTGGGATTTTATTGGGATTTTTTTCTTGTTTTTATTCTTTTTTTGGGTTTTTAGGGGTTTTTTTGTGGGTTTTTTGTTTGTTTATTTTGTTTTTTGGGTTTTTTTTTTTCTTCTTTTGTTCCCTATAGGATTTTTCCCTTTGTTTGTTTGTTTTTCTGGTGTTTCCTCCTTAGAGCAGCCAAGGTTAAATTTGGGATTTTATTGGGATTTTTTCTTATTTTCATTCTTTTTTTGGGGTTTTTTTGTGGGTTTTTTTTTTTGTTTATTTTGGTTTTTGGGAGGGTTTTTTCTTCTTTTGTTCCCTATGGGATTTCCCCCTTTCTTTGTTTGTTTTTCGGCTCTTTCCCCCCGTCCCTATCGCGATTTAGGGCAGTCCCGTTAGAGCCCCCGGGGCCATCGCAGCCCCGCTGTGCCTTTGGCTTGGAGCTGTCCCCTCCGGGAATGCAAAACTCCCAAATCCAGGGAATCTGCCCCATTTCCCTCCTCCTCCAGCCCAGATCTGGGCGGGTTCTCTCAATAAACTGAATTTTTCCCTCCTCCTCCAACCCTTCCCACTCTGGGGTGACCCCAAATCTGGGTGGGTTCTGTCAATAAATTGAATTTTTAATAAATCTCCCCAATTTTTCCACCTCCACCAACCCAAATCAGGGTGAATTCTCTCAATAAATTGAATTTATAATAAATCTCCTCATTTTCCCCTCCTTCTCCAGCCCAAATTAGGGTGAATTCTGTCAATAAATTGAATTTATTACAAATTTCCCCAATTTTCTCTCCTCCACCAACCCAAATCAGGGTGGGTTCTCTCAATAAACTGAATTTTTAATAAATCTTCCCATTTTTAACTCCTCCTCCAACCCCTCCTGCTCTGTCATGACCCCAAATCTGGGTGGGTTCTCTCAGTAAACTGAATCTATAACAAATTTCCCCATTTTCCCCTCCTCCTCCAACCCAAATCAGGGTGGATTATCTCAATAAATTGCATTTTTTAATGAATCTCCCCAATTTTCCTTCCTATTCCAACCCCTCCTGCTCTGTCATGACCCAAAATCCGGGTGGATTGTCTCAATAAAGTGAATTTATAACAAATTCCCCCAATTTTTCCTCGTCCTCCAACCCAAATCTGGGTGGGTTCTCTCAATAAATTGAATTTTTAATAAATCTCCCCAATTTTTCCACCTCCACCAACCCAAATCAGGGTGAATTCTCTCAGTAAATTGAATTTATAATAAATCTCCTCATTTTCCCCTCCTTCTCCAGCCCAAATTAGGGTGGATTGTCTCAATAAATTGAATTTATAACAAATTTCCCCAATTTTTCCTCGTCCACCAACCCAAATCTGGGTGAATTCTCTCAGTAAATTGAATTTATAATAAATTTTCCCATTTTTCCCTCCTCCTCCAACCCAAATCTGGGTGGATTGTCTCAATACATTGAATTTTTAATAAATTTCCCCATTTTCCTTCCTCCTCCAACCCTTCCCACTCTGGGGTGACCCCAACTCTGGGTGGATTGTCTCAATAAATTGAATTTATAATAAATCTCCCCATTTTCCCCTCCTTCTCCAGCCCAAATCAGAGTGGATTGTCTCAATAAATTGAATTTTTAATAAATTTCCCCAATTTTCCCTCCTCCACCAACCCAAATCAGGGTGGATTCTGTCAATAAACTGAATTTATAATAAATTTCCCCAATTTTTCCTCCTTCTCCAGCCCAAATCTGGGTGAATTCTCCCAATAAATTGAATTTTTAATAAATCCCCACAATTTCCTCCCCTCACCGCTCGTCACCGTGGGTTTTTATCAGTCCTGGGTTCAGTGAATTCATTTTTATCGTGAATTAATCTTTATCATGATTAATTTTTATAATGAATTCATTCGTATCGTGAACTAATTTTATCGTGACTTAATTTGTATAATTAATGAATCTTTATAATAAGTTAATTTTATCATGATTTCATTGTTATCATGAATTAATCTTCATCATGATTAATTTTTATAATGAATTAATTCGTATCGTGAACTAATTTTATCATGACTTAATTTGTATAATTAATTAATCTTTACAATAAGTTAATTTTATCATTATTTCATTGTTATCATGAATTAATCTTTATCATGAATTCATTTTTATTGTGAATTCATTTTTATCATGAATTAATCTTTATCATTAATTCATTTTTATTGTGACTTTTTATTGTGAATTCATTTTTATTGTGAATTCATTTTTATCGTGAATTAATCTTGATCATTATTTATTTTTATAACGATTTCATTTTGATAATGAATTCATCTTTATCATAAATTGATTTTTATCATTAATTTCACAATTTCACCAGCACAAACCATGCAAAAACCCACTACAAATACTTGATTTTTTACACTTTAAATTCCCTCTAAACCCCCCAAAATAACTCATTTTGGGTAGAAAAACATCTCTTTTAATAAATTTTTAATATTTTTATTCCTAATTTCAATTTCTAAACCGATTTTTATTCCTAATTTCAATTTCTAAACCCATTTGGAGACAACAAAACAACAACCAGCAGCCCAGCAATGTCACATTTTTTTAATTTCAGATTTATTTGATTGCAATGCTGCAGCAGGCACTGATTGATGAGGATTAAAATCTCCTTTGATGAGGATTAAAATCCACTTGGATGAGGATTAAAATCCCCTTGGATGAGGATTAAAATCCCCTTGGATGAGGATTAAAATCCACTTGGATGAGGATTAAAATCCCCTTTATGAGGATTAAAATCCCCTTGGATGAGGATTAAAATCCACTTGGATGAGGATTAAAATCCACTTGGATGAGGATTAAAATCCACTTGGATGAGGATTAAAATCCACTTGGATGAGGATTAAAATCCCCTTGGATGAGGATTAAAATCCCCTTGGATGAGGATTAAAATCCCTTTGTATGAGGATTAAAATCCCTTTGGATGAGGATTAAAATCCCCTTGGATGAGGATTAAAATCCAATTGGATGAGGATTAAAATCCACTTGGATGAGGATTAAAATCCCCTTGGATGAGGATTAAAATCCCCTTGGATGAGGATTAAAATCCCCTTGGATGAGGATTAAAATCCCCTTGGATGAGGATTAAAATCCACTTGGATGAGGATTAAAATCCCCTTGGATGAGGATTAAAATCCACTTGGATGAGGATTAAATTCCCCTTGGATGAGGATTAAAATCCCCTTGGATGAGGATTAAAATCCCCCTTTTTTATTAAAATCCCCTTTTTTTCCTCTTGACACAACCATAAAACTGAATTTTACAGCAATCAGGACCCTGCCCCTAAAATACTTCTGTGTAATGGCAAGCAATTAAAAATAAAAATAAAAATAAGAATAAAAATTAAAATGTAAAAAAATTGAAATAAAAATTAAAATTAAAATCAAAATCAAAATTTAAATAATTAAAATTAAAATTAAAAAAATTAAAATAAAAATAAGAGTAAAGATAAAAATAAAAATTAAAAAATAAAAAATTAAAATTAAAATAAAATTAAAAATTAAAATTTTAAAAATTAAATCCTAAAAAATAAAAATAAAATAAAATAAAATAAAAATAAAAATAAAACTTTAAAATAAAATAAAAAATAAGAATTAAGAATAAAATTAAAAATTTAAAATTTAAAATTAGAAAATTAAAATTAAAAAAAACCAAAGAAAATAAGAGAAGATAAATAAAATAAAATGAAAAATAAAATGAAAATAAAATTAAAAATTTAAATCAAGAAAAATAAAAATAAAAATAAAAAATAAAAATAAAAATAAAAACAAAAATCTAAAATTTAAAATTAAAATTAAAGTAAAAATAAAAATAAAAACTAAAATAAAAATAAAAATTAAAATAAAAATTAAAATTAAAATAAAACAAAAAATTAAAAATAAAAATAAAAGTAAGAATAAAAATAAAACAAAATAAATTAAAATAAAAATAAAAATTAAAACAAAAACAAAAATAAAAATTAAAATTAAAATTAAAAATAAAAAATAAGGTAAATTTTGATATTTTTGACTTTTTGAGGCTGCAGGAAAATTCTCCAGGTGGAGAATTCACAAAATCCACCTGAAAATTTGGGTTTTGAGTGGCACAGATTCAGAAATTCCACAAATTTGGGTTGCAGGAAGGAAAAACAAGGAGGGAAAGGGAGAGGTTGGCTCAGAGTCACTCAGAGGGCACAGAAAATTTAAAGAAATTTTAAAAGAAAACTTTAAGTTTTTAAAGAAAACTTAAGGCATTTCTTGGTTAATGAATTCCTTCAGCTCCCAACCTGCTCATTCCTGATGGGAGAAGCAGAATAAAGAGAATTTCTGATTCCTGTTTGAAAACAGAATCCCAAAATAAAGAGCAAAAAAAATTCCGACAGAATTTAAAAAAAAAACCACCAAAAACCTCCCCAAAAATCCCAAAATAAACAGAAAAAAAACCCCCAACAAAATAAAAAAACACCCAAAAAACCCCTCAAAATTCACAAAATAAACAACAAAAAAAAACCCTCAACAAAATAAAAGAACCACCAAAAACCTCCCCAAAAATCCCAAAATAAACAGAAAAAAACCCCAACAAAATAAAAAAACACCAAAAAACCCCTCAAAATTCACAAAATAAATAACAAAAAAAACCCTCAACAAAATAAAAGAACCACCAAAAACCTCCTCAAAAATCCCAAAATAAAAAACCCAAAAAAAGCCCAAAACAACAAAAAACCCAACAAAATAAAAAAGCACCAAAACCCCCTCAAAAAACCCAAAATAAACAACAAAAAAACCCCAAGAAAATAAAAAAAAACCAAAAAATCCCAAAACAACAAAAACCCCCAACAAAATGAAAATCACCGAAACCCCCCCAAAAAACCCCAAAATGATCAACAAAAAAACCCCAACAAAATAAAAAAAATCCCAAAACAAAACCCCCTAACAAAATAAAAACCACCAAAAAAACCCCAAAAATCCAAAATAAAAAACCCCAACAAAATAAAAACCCCCCCAAAAAACCCAAACCAACAAAAACCCCCAAATAAAATAAAAAACACAAAAAAATCCCCCCAAAAAACCCAAAATAAACAACAAAAAAAAAAAACCCAACAAAATTTTAAAAACCAAAAACCTCCCCAAAAATCCCAAAATAAAGAACCAAAAAAACCCCAACAAAACAAAAACCCCAAAAAAACCCAAAACAAAATGAAAACCATCAAAAAACCCCAAAAGAACAAAAGCCCCCAAACAAAATTTAAAAACACAAAAACCCTCCCCAAAACCCCAAAATAAACAAGAAAAAAACCCCAACAAAATAAAAACCAAAAAACTCAATCTAAACAAATCAACTTAAAACCCCAAACAAAATTAAACACTCACTAAAACTCTAAAACCTAAAATAAATTAAGAAAAACCCCAACAATATTTTAAAACCCCAAAACAATAAACTCCTCAAACAAAATTTAAAAAACAATTAAAAACCCCCAAAATCCTAAATAAACAAGAAAAACTCCCAATTGAAAATAAAAAACCAAAAAATCCTTAAAACAACAAAATGCTCCACACATAAATTTAATAACACCAACCCCCTTAAAACCCATAAACAAGAAAAAATCCCTAACAATATTAAAAAACAAAAATCCCAAAACCACAAAAAAACCCCAAACAAAATAAAACCAAATTAAAACCCCCCAAAAATCCCAAATAAACAACTTAAAAACCTCAACAAAATAAAAAAACCTGTAAACCCCTCCAAACAACAAAACCCCCTAAACAAATTTAAAACCACCTAAAACCCCTAAACCTCAAGGCTATTAAAATAATCAATAAAAAAACCCCAAACAAAATAAAAACCAGAAAACCACCCCAAAACAAAAACCCCCAAACAAAATGAAAGAAACACCAAACCCCGCCCCCAAAGTCCCAAAATAAACAACAAAAAAACCCCGCACAAAATAAAAAAAACCCAAAAAAACCCCAAAATGACAAAAACCCCCAAATAAAATTGAAACAACCAAAAAACCCCCTCAAAAATCCCAAAATAAACAAGAAAAAAAACCCCAACAATATAAAAAAACCAAAAAAACCCAAAACAACAAAACCCCAACAAAATTAAAAAACCCACAAAAATATCCCAAAACAACAGAAACTTCCAACAAAATGAAAAAACGCCAAGTAACCCCCCAAAAATCCCAAAATAAACAACAAAAAAACCCCAACAAAATTTAAAAAGTCATAAAAAAACCCCCCAAAAATCCCCAAAATAAACAACAACAAAAAAAATCCCAATAAAATAACACCCAAAACTCCCCAAAATAAACAACAAAAAAACCTCAAAAAACCCCCAAAATCCCAAAATAAACAACAAAAAAAACCCCAATAAAATAACACCTCAAACCCCCCCAAAACCCCAAAATAAACACCAAAAAAACCCCAACAAAATGTTAAAAACCATTTAAAAAAACCCCAAAAACCCCAAAATAAACAAAAACCCTAATAAAATAAAATATCAAAAACCCCCAAAAATCCCAAAATAAACAACAAAAAAAACCCCAATAAAATAACACCCAAAACCCCCCAAAAACCCCCAAATAAACAAAAAAACCCAACAAAATTTTAAAAAATCACCTAAAAACTCAAAATAAAGAACACAAAAACCACCAAAAAAACCCCAAAAAATCCCAAAATAAACAACAAAAAAACCCCACAGAATCACAGAATCACAGAACAGCAAATCCAGAATTAAATACACAAAATTTCAGCTCTGAAATGTGAATTTCCTCTAAATTCTCCTCGATTCGTACAATTTTTTTGGGGGCCAGAATTGCTCTCCCCCCACAAATATTTGGGATTTTTTGAGGGGGGGAAAGTGGCACCAAAGGGAAATGGGGGGGGGGGGTGGTTCCTTCCTTTCCTTTCATCCCACAAATTCTTTTCCTCCACTAAAACAGCAGGGGGGGATTTTAGGGAATTGTTTCCCACCCCAAAATTCCCTCCTGGCTGCAGGGGAATGGTGGGAAGGCAATTGAGCAGCACTTGCCAAGAGCAGTTTTGGGGTGGGGGAGTTTGGGATGTCCCAAAAGTGCAAAAACAGGGCCCTGGTGGGGGCTCCCAAAGGGATTCACAGCCCTGACCCCACAAAGGGGCAGCAGAGCAGGGCAGGGGCTGGGCCACGCTCAGCGGGAGGAGGGAGGGAAGCAGCAATTCCCAAAATTTGGACCAAATTCGGACCAAAATTTTCACTGGAATTTTGGGGTTTTTGGTGCTGAGCAGCACAGGGAGAACCCCAGGAGGAGGGTCATTAAGCCACAAGGGCTGGGCTGAGTTGGGCTGGGCTGGCCACTGGGTTGGGCTGGTGGGGTTGGGTGGGTTGGTGGGTTGGGTTGGCTGGGTTGGCTGAGTTGACTGGGCTGGGTGGCTGGGTGGGCTGGCTGGCCAGCTGGGCTGGCTATTGGGCTAGTTTGGCTACATGGGCTGGGTTGGGCTGGGCTGGGCTGGGTTGGGCTGGGCTGGGCTGGGTTGGGTTGGGTTGGGCTGGGTTGGGTTGGGCTGGGTTGGGCTGGGTTGGGCTGGGCTGGGTTGGGCTGGGTTGGGCTGGGCTGCTCCAGGTCCCAAATCCACCCCAGGATTTCACTGCACTGATCCACATCCAGCTCTGCATCCTCAGGGTGCTGGGGGCACTGATGGGACCCTCCAGGACACAGATCCAGCATTCCAGAACATTCCAGGACACAAATCCAGCATCCCAGGACACAGATCCAGCATTCCAGAACATCCCAGGACACAGATCCATCATCCCAGAACCCTCCAGAATACAGATCCATCATTCCAGAACCCTCCAGGACAAAATCCATGATCCCAGGACACAAATCCATCATCCCAGGACACAGATCCATCGTTCCAGAACCCTCCAGGACACAGATCCATCATTCCAGAGCAGGGAGGGAGGAGTTTGCTGCAATCCCACAGCTGGGAATCCACAGGCACCTCCTGGGCTCCAGGTGTGTTCCCAAAGTGACTGCAGGGCTTTGGTGGGGAGGGGAAAAAGGTGCAGAGAATTTTAAAATCCCCCTGACAGCACTGCTAGAGGAGGAAGCGCTCAAAAATTTAAAAAAATTTAATGTAATCCAAGGAATTCCTTGGATTGTGCTCCAGAGGGAAAAGGAGGAGCCTTCCCACTCCTCTTCCTCCCACCCCTCACTCCCAGTCACTGCAGCAGAGCTCAGGAAATATTCACAAAGATTTCCAAATATTCACTGAAGTTCAAGATCACGGGAAAGAAAAAACCCAGACCAGTGACAGTTCAGGGAGAAGAAGATGAGGACGGTGATGATGATGATAGCAACGATGATGGTGATGATGATGATGGTGATGATGATGATGGTGATGATGATGATGATAAGTTCAAAATCACAGGAGAAAAAACCCAAACCAGCACAGTTCAGGGAGAAGAAGATGATGATGATGATGATGATGGTGATGGTGATGGTGATGGTAAGTCCAAAATAGCAGGAAAAAAAAAAAATCCAATGGTTTAGGGAGAAGATTGATGATGATGATGATGATGATGATGATGATGAAAAGTCCATCAGTGGGGATGGAGTTCCAGTGGCTTGAGCAGCAGGCCTAGCCTGGAGGAGAGGTCTCCTTGATGATGATGATGGTGATGATGGTGATGATGGTGATGATGATGACGATGGTGATGATGATGATGGAGCTCCAGGGCTTCAGCAGCAGGCCCAGCATGGAGGAGAGGTCTCCTTGATGATGATGATGATGGTGATGATGATGATGGAGCTCCAGGGGCTTCAGCAGCAGGATGATGATGATGATGTTGATGATTGATGATAATGATGATGGTGGTGATGATGATGATGATGATGGAGCTCCAGGGCTTCAGCAGCAGGATGATGATGATGATGGTGATGCTTGATGATGATGATGACGGTGATGATGGAGCTCCAGGGGCTTCAGCAGCAGGATGGTGATGATGATGATGATGACGGTGATGATGATGATGACGGTGATGATGGAGCTCCAGGGCTTCAGCAGCAGGATGATGATGATGATAGTGATGATGATGATGATGATGATGTTGATGATTGATGATGATGATGATGATGATGGAGCTCCAGGGCTTCAGCAGCAGGATGGTGATGATGCTGATGATGATGATGCTGATGATGATGATGGAGCTCGAGCTCCAGGGCTTCAGCAGCAGGCCCAGGCTGCAGGAGAGGTCTCCTTGATGATGATGATGATGATGACGGTGATGATGATGATGATGATGATGATGATGGTGGTGATGATGATGATGATGATGATGATGATGGAGCTCCAGGGCTTCAGCAGCAGGCCCAGCCTGCAGGAGAGGTCTCCCTGATGTTGATGTAGTCCCCGGTGGCTGCAGAGGAGGCGTTTCCCTCTCCTGTGCTCGAGGCCATCATCTTCTCAATGAGAACCCTGGGGAGATGGAAACCACTCCTCAGCTTGGGCTGGGGCTGGTGACCAACAGCTCGGGCAGTGCAGAAAAGAAATGAAACAAATAATAGATCAAAATGAAATGTTAAATATCTATAAAAATATCTATAAAATATATAAAAATTTATATAAAGTATATTAAAAATAGCTATAAAATAGATATTAAAAATATAAAAAAATATTTAAAAATATATTAAAAATAGATAAAAAATATATAAAATAAATTAAAAATATCTAAAAAATATATAATAAAAATATA
>JAVTVJ010002958.1:0-20700 GCA_034509425.1 Eopsaltria australis | reverse complement strand
CCGTGCGAGGGCAGCGAGCGCTCTTTGTCTGCTCTGGTAAGCACTCAAAAGGGAAACACCGAGCCCAAAGAACAAGAAGCCGTTTTTAGGCTCCCTTAAACCATGCTATAAGTAAGCAGAGTCCTGTGTTAACAAATATTTTAGAATGGTTTACTGAGTTAAATTTGTAAAAGACCTTCTCCTGTATCCTTGTGAGTAAAAAAGACCAAGGACTCTTTACTATTATGTAAAATAATCCTGAAACTGGAGAACTAGGGCAGTCAGCAACTGAAATTTGCTGCATCCAACCAGCAGCCAAGAATTGATACATCCAACAGTTGCATGCAACCCACTGTAAGTTTCTTCTGTGAACATAGAAGACATGGACCCTATGCCATGCTACTGAAACTGGATAATGTTATTCTGAAAAAGTTTGCTGTCAATCCTAGTATGTCTGTTCCCAGCACTAACTGATAATGTATTTAAGTCTGACTGTTTGCAGACCATTCCAGCAGAGCAGACCTGAAAGATGTGCCAGCCTGGGAGCTGTATGCAGATGAGAGCAGCTTCATGCGAGATGGCAAACAAAAGACAGGTTATGAAGTAACAACCACGAACCAGGTAACCATGAGAAAAGTGTTAACCAATCAATGTACCATCACAAAAAGCTGAACTTATTATATCAATGAAAGATCTAGAACTGAGCAAAGTCATCTAGAAGGAAGGAAGACTAGCAACTATTCAAGCCTAGAGACTGAGTCTATGTTGAATGAAGGGACAGTAATCTTACGAGCTAAGTCAAAAGAGTCATTCCAAGTCCTGACTACCCTCACAAAATCCAAAGCTGCTGGCAGAGAGCCTTGAATTCACTGCTCCAGAGTTAAGAAGACGTCTGCTCCATAGACAGCCAGAAAACAGAGACTGATACAAATTGAGATGATATGATTTAAAATGTTCTTTTGTACCTCTTATCTGTACAGTTGGTAACCGTGATTCAAATTTGGTCCTAAAATTTGCATGTAACTCTAGTCCAAAATGTATCCAAAAGCTCTTCATAAGGACAACTTGTAAAAGTTGAGAATCTGGCCTGGTAAGTTTTGCCCCAAGATAAAGATTGGGCCTGTGCCCATGGAGCTGTGATTCCAAATGTAATGTTTAATCATATTAAAGTCTGTTGACAAAACAAAATAGCTCTTAATTTCCTACTAGACACAAAATCATTAACACTAGTTGTTGTTCTTATGCAAATCTGAATGAAAAATTTTTTTAGAAATTTGGTTGAAATTTTAAAGCAAACTCAAATTCTACACCAAGTAACTCTCAAAAGAGCTTACTGGACCTTGAATATCTTCAGTACACTCACTTCATGGTTACCAAACTGAACCTAGATAAAAGAAATGTTCATAGTAACTGTAGTTATAATTAGCATCTGTGTAACAACTAGTGGGATAGCCAGTTGTATAAACCAGAGGTATGGTTGAATGCAGAGTAGAGACTAGACAAGACAGATCTTGTTAGTCTCTAAAAAAGGGGGGAATGATGCCCGTTTGGTTTCTGCCTTTTTCTTTTTATGTTCTCTGTACTCTCTGCCCATATTTGTGGCTATGTAGCCTACTATATTAATAGCTAGTTTTTCCAGTTCCTTTCCATAGCCTTTCCCTAAGCAGAAAGACAAAACAAATTCCAGAGCTCCAAGCCCCAGGGGGTTGCAAGGCCCTGTCCTATCTCAGTTCTTCCTGGGAACAAAGGCCGAGAACAACTCTGAGGTACATTTTCATAAGCAGAGTGCAGCCAGTGCTGAGAGGGGGGCTCCAGGGAAGGGGCTGGACCTGAGGGGGAATTGAATCGCCACTTGTTCTCCTTATTGGTGCTCTTAATCAATTATGCTAATTTCCTAAAAGCTATAAATATGTACTCAGCCCTGGAGGGGCTGGGCTTTTATGGACACCTTTCCATAACTGCTCCTGAAGACCTTCAAAATAAAGATCCCCTTTTATATTACCTCCTTGCTAAATTGATCTCGAGTTTCTTTTCCAGGCTGGGGGAAAAGGCAACACCGGACGCCACCTGAAATGCCGCATGGATCAAGATCCTTCCCAGACCCAAGCTGCCATCAGGTAGAACTCTGGCTGCAATTGTAGGGCTAAATGCCTCCTAACTGGCATCATGCATCTGGGGGACTGAGTTTTCTTTCACATGGAAATGCGCCATTGTTTGCATCTGAAGGGCCACAATATCTGGGAGTTGACAGCCGCATGCTGAATTCCGCAATGGATTAAGATTCCTCGCAGACCCAGCTCCTGCCACCGACTAGGAAACCCTGGCTTGCCCTTAGCAGGGCAAAACCTCCTCCAAAACTGACATCAAGAAAACTGGGGGGCAGAGTTCTCTTTCTCAGAGAAAAGGGACACTTTTTGTGTCCCGGCCCTAAGGCACTGTGCTCCCGGTGATGCCGTTTGGTTTCTGCCTTTTTTCTTTTATATGTTCTCTGTACTCTCTGCACATATTTTTTGTGGCTCTGTAGCCTACTATATTAATAGCTAGTTTTTCCAGTACCTTTCCATAGCCTTTCCCTAAGCAGAAAGACAAAACAAATTCCAGAGCTACAAGCCCCAGGGGGTTGCAAGGCCCTGTCATATCTCAGTTCTTCCTGGGAACCAAGGCCGAGAACAACTCTGAGGTACATTTTCATAAGCAGAGTGCAGCCAGTGCTGAGAGGGGGGCCCCAGGGAAGGGGCTGGACCTGAGGGGGAATTGAATCGCCACTTGTTCTCCTTATTGGTGCTCTTAATCAATTATGCTAATTTCCTAAAAGCTATAAATATGTACTCACCCCTGGAGGGCTGGGCTTTTATGGACACCTTTCCATAACTGCTCCTGAAGACCTTCAAAATAAAGATCCCCTTTTATATTACCTCCTTGCTAAAATGATCTCGAGTTTTTTTTCCAGGCTGGGGGAAAAGGCACAGTTATTTGGCACACCCAAAGGGACACGAGAACGTTTTTTTTTTCTGGTACCCTTCCTCTGGACCGAAAACATCTGCAAGGAATTCCTTTCTGACAGCAATTAAAAGAATTCCCTGCCACGGGCCTGAGGTCGAGACACATGGTTCCAAAGATCCACAGGAGTAGTATAAAGGTGGTTCTTTTTCGTTGTGTAGTGTGTAGTTTGTATGTGTGTGTATTGTTTATGTAATTGTGTATCTGTTTAAAGTCAGTAATTGTTTAAGCGATCACAGGACAACCTGGCGTGGTGGTGAGAAAATTTGCTTTTGAAATCATTCTCCAAGTTTTTCCTGTTGCCGATTTTCCAACCTGCCCCAGAGATCGGCTGGTGGGGAGGAGGCGGGTGTGTGATCTCGGCTGAGATTGTTCACTGGTAGAGAAAAGCAAATCACAGTGCGAAAGTTTATTTCATGTTTAGCACATGCGAGTTTTGATTTGAAAGCTGGCCTGGAGACATCTGGGCATGGAGCGGCCGGGGGAGGCCTGGTCTGCTTCTTGGTAGGAGGTGGGGGATGGGCCCCGCTTCCTACAGGTTTGTGGAGCGACTGGGTGTCCAGCCTGCTCCTTGGTGGGAGGCTGGGGAGAGATTCCCACTTCCTACAGGTTTGTGGAGCGGCTGGGTGTCCAGCCTGCTCCTTGGTGGGAGGCTGGGAAGAGATTCCCACTTCCTACAGGTTTGTGGAGCGGCTGGGTGTCCAGCCTGCTCCTTGGTGGGAGGCTGGGGAGAGATTCCCACTTCCTACAGGTTTGTGGAGCGGCTGGGTGCCCAGCCTGCTCCTTGGTGGGAGGCGAGTGAAAAATCCTCGCTTCCTACAGGTCTGTGGAGAGGCTGGGTGTCCAGCCTGCTCCTTAGTGGGAGGCGAGGGAGAGATCCTCGCTTCCAGCAAGTTTTGTGGAACGGCCGAGAAAGCTCGGTTCGCACCATTGTAAGGAAGGGGGAGAAGCCCCCACTTTCTATGTTCCATCTGTAAAAAGTTTTTCCAAGATTTTAAGGCAAGGGCGACTCCCGGACTTCCGGGACGGCTCCGCGAGCAGGGCGGTCACTCCCCCGTGACAGAAGCGGGGGCACCAGCCGCTCTGAGAGGGGCGGAGGTGATTCCTGCCATTGCCCTGGTCACGGCCGGGGATGCGCGGGGGAGCGGTCCCAGGAAGCGAACCGGGACCGGGGCTGCCGCTGCGCTGCTTCGGCCCTGCTCTGGCGGAGGCGGGGCCGCCGCTGCGCGGCCACGGCCCGGCTCACTCGCTGCTCCTGGGCCCCGCCCGCACCGGCCCCGAGCGGGCCGGGAGTGTGAGATCTAAGAGCAGGAACGGCCCTATCGCACTTTCCACAGTAACGAGCTTGGTTTAAGGACACCCGAGAGCCGCTGTGACAGGCGCACGGGCGAGCGCGGGCGAGCCGGGGGTGCCCCTGGGCGGGGGTGCCCCTGCCGCGCCGTCCCGGCCGTGCGAGGGCACGCGAGCGCTCTTGTCTGCTCTGGTAAGCACTCAAAAGGGAAACCGCCGAGGCCCAAAGAACAAAAGCCGTTTTAGGCTCCCTTAAACCATGCTAATAGTAAGCAGAGTCCTGTGTAACAAATATCTTAGAATGGTTTATCTGGTTAAATTTGTAAAAGACCTTCTCCTGTATCCTTGTGAGTAAAAAGACCAAGGACTCTTTACTATTATGTAAAATAATCCTGAAACTGGAGAACTAGGGCAGTCAGCAACTGAAAATTGCTGCATCCAACCAGCAGCCAAGAATTGATACATCCAACAGTTGCATGCAACCCACTGTAAGTTTGTTCTGTGAACATAGAAGACATGGACCCTATGCAATGCTACTGAAACTGGATAATGTTATTCTGAAAACGTTTGCTGTCAATCCTAGTATGTCTGTTTCCAGCACTAACTGATAATGTATTTAAGTCTGACTGTTTGCAGACCATGGAAGAAGCCTATTCCAGCAGAGCAGACCTGAAAGATGTGCCAGCCCGGGAGCTGTATGCAGATGAGAGCAGCTTCATGCGAGATGGCAAAACAAAAGACAGGTTATGAGTAACAACACACGAACCAGGTAACCATGAGAAAAAGTTTACAATCAAATGTTTACTCATCACAAAAAAGCTGAACTGATTATATCAATGAAAGATAATAGAACTGGCAAAGTCATCTAGAAGGAAGGAAGACTAGCAACTATTCAGCCTAGAGCTGAGTCTATGTTGAATGAAGGGACAGTAATTCTTAACGAGGCTAATTCAAAACGAGTCATTCAGTCCTGACCCTCACCAATCCAAAGCTGCTTGGCAGAGAGCCTTGAAAATTCACTGCTCCAAGAGTTTAAGAAGACGTCTGCTCCATAGACAAGCAGAAAAGCAAGAGACTGATACAAATTGAGATGATATGATTTAAATGTTTCTTTTGTAACCTCTTATCTGTAGAAAGTTGGTAACCGGATTCAATTTGGTTCCTAAAATTTGCATGTAACTCTAGTCCAAAATGTATCCAAAAGCTCTTCATAAGGACAACTTGTCAAAGTTGAGAATCTGGCCTGGTAAGTTTTTCCCCAAGATAAAGATTGGGCCTGTGCCCATGGAGCTGTGATTCCAAATGTAATGTTTAATCATATTAAAGGCTGTTGACAAAACAAAATAGCTCTTAATTTCCTACTAGCCACAAAATCATTAACACTAGTTGTTGTTCTTATGCAAATCTGAATGAAAAATTTTTTAGAAATTTGGTTGAAATTTGAAAGCAAACTCAAATTCTACACCAAGTAACTCTCAAAAGAGCTTACTGAACCTTGAATATCTTCAGTACACTCACTTCATGGTTACCAAACTGAACCTAGATAAAAGAATGTTCATAGTAACTGTAGTTATAATTAGCATCTGTGTAACAACTAGTGGGATAGCCAGTTGTATAAACGCAGAGGTATGGTTTGAATGCAGAGTAGAGACTAGACAAGAACGAGTCTGTTAGTCTCTAAAAAGGGGGGAATGAGCCCGTTTGGTTTTCTGCTTTTTTCCTTTTATATGTTCTCTGTACTCTTCTGCCCAATAATTTTTTGTGGCTCTGTTACCTACTATATTAATAGCTAGTTTTTCCAGTACCTGTCCATAGCCTTTCCCTAAGCAGAAAGACAAAACAAATTCCAGAGCTCCAAGCCCCAGGGGGTTGCAAGGCCCTGTCCTATCTCAGTTCTTTCTGGGAACCAAGGCCGAGAACAACTCTGAGGTACATTTTCATAAGCAGCGTGCAGCCAGTGCTGAGAGGGGGGCTCAAGGGAAGGGGCTGGACCTGAGGGGGAATTGAATCGCCACTTGTTCTCCTTATTGGTGCTCTTAATTATGCTAATTTCCTAAAAGCTATAAATATGTACTCACCCCTGGAGGGGCTGGGCTTTTTATGGACACCTTTCCATAACTGCTCCTGAAGACCTTCAAAATAAAGATCCCCTTTTATATTACCTCCTTGCTAAAATGATCTCGAGTTTCTTTTCCAGGCTGGGGGAAAAGGCAACACCTGACGCCACCTGAAATGGCGCATGGATCAAGATCCTTCCCAGACCCAAGCTGCCATCAGCTAGAACTCTGGCTGCAATTGTAGGGCTAAATGCCTCCTAAAAACTGGCATCATGCATCTGGGGGACTGAGTTTTCTTTCACATGGAAAAGCGCCATTGTTTGTATCGAAGGCCACATATCTGGGAGTTGACAGCCGCATGCTGAAATTCCGCATGGATTAAGATTCCTCGCAGACGCCAGCTGCCACCGAGAAGGACCCTGGCTGCCCTTGCAGGGCCAAAACCCTCCTCCAAACTGACATCAAGAAAGTGGGGGGCAGAGTTCTCTTTCTCAGAGAAAAGGGACACTTTTTGTGTCCCGGCCCTAAGGCACTGTGCTCCCGGTGATGCCGTTTGTTTTCTGCCTTTTTTCTTTTATATGTTCTCTGTACTCTCTGCACATATTTTTGGTGGCTCTGTAGCCTACTATATTAATAGCTAGTTTTTCCAGTACCTTTCCATAGCCTTTCCCTAAGCAGAAAGACAAAACAAATTCCAGAGCTCCAAGCCCCAGGGGGTTGCAAGGCCCTGTCCTATCTCAGTTCTTCATGGGAACCAAGGCCGAGAAAAACTCTGAGGTACATTTTCATAAGCAGAGTGCAGCCAGTGCTGAGAGGGGGGCTCCAGGGAAGGGGGCTGGACCTGAGGGGGAATTGAATCGCCACTTGTTCTCCTTATTGGTGCTCTTAATCAATTATGCTAATTTCCTAAAAGCTATAAATATGTACTCACCCCTGGAGGGGCTGGGCTTTTATGGACACCTTTCCATAACTGCTCCTGAAGACCTTCAAAATAAAGATTCCCCTTTTATATTACCGTCCTTGCTAATAATGATCTCGAGTTTCTTTTCCAGGCTGGGGGAAAAGCAACAGTTATTTGCACACCCAGAAGGGACACGAGAACCTGGTAACCCCTTCTCTGGACCGAAAAACATCAGCAAGGAATTCCTGTCTGACAGCAATCTAAAGAATTCCCTGCCACGGGCCTGAGGTCGAGACACCATGGTTCAAAGATCCCACAGGAGGTAGTATAAAGGTGGTTCTTTTCGTTGTGTAGTGTGTAGTTTGTATGTGTGTGTATTGTTTATGTATTGTGTATCTGTTTAAAGTCAGTAATTGTTAGTGATCCCAGGACAACCTGGCGTGGTGGTGAGAAAATTTGCTTTTGAAATCATTTCTCAAAGTTTTTCCTGTTGCCGATTTTCCAACCTGCCCCAGAGATTCGGCTGGTGGGGAGGAGGCAGGTGTGTGATCTCGGCTGAGATTGTTCAAACTGGTAGAGAAAAGAAATCACAGTGCGAAAGTTTATTTATGTTTAGCACATGCGAGTTTTGAATTGAAAGCTGGCCTGGAGACATCTGGGCATGGAGCGGCCGGGAGAGGCCTGGTCTGCTTCTTGGTAGGAGGTGGGGGATGGGCCCCGCTTCCTACAGGTTTGTGGAGCGGCTGGGTGTCCAGCCTGCCCCTTGGTGGGAGGCTGGGGAGAGATTCCCACTTCCTACAGGTTTGTGGAGCGGCTGGGTGCCCAGCCTGCTCCTTGGTGGGAAGCTGGGGAGAGATTCCCACTTCCTACAGGTTTGTGGAGCGGCTGGGTGTCCAGCCTGCTCCTTGGTGGGAGGCTGGGGAGAGATTCCCACTTCCTACAGGTTTGTGGAGCGGCTGGGTGCCCAGCCTGCTCCCTTGGTGGGAGGCGAGTGAGAAATCCTCGCTTCCTACAGGTCTGTGGAGAGGCTGGGTGTCCAGCCTGCTCCTTAGTGGGAGGCGAGGGAGAGATCCTCGCTTCCAGCAAGTTTTGTGGAACGGCCGAGAAAGCTCGGTTCGCACCATTGTAAGGGAAGGGGGAGAAGCCCCCACTTTCTATGTTCCATCTGTAAAAAGTTTTTCCAAGATTTTAAGGCAAGGGCGACTCCCGGACTTCCGGGACGGCTCCGCGAGCAGGGCGGTCACTCCCCCGTGACAGAAGCGGGGCACCAGCCGCTCTGAGAGGGGCGGAGGTGATTCCTACCATTGCCCTGGTCCCGGCCGGGGAATGCGCGGGGGAGCGGTCCCAGGAAGCGAACCGGGACCGGGGCTGCCGCTGCGCTGCTTCGGCCCTGCTCTGGCGGAGGCGGGGCCGCCGCTGCGCGGCCACGGCCCGGCTCACTCGCTGCTTCTGGGCCCCGCCCGCACCGGCCCAGAGCGGGCCGGGAGTGTGAGATCTAAGAGCAGGAACGGCCCTAGCGCACTTTCCACAGTAACGAGCTTGTTTTAAGGACACCCGAGAGCCGCAGTGAGCAGCAGCACGGGCCGAGCGCGGGCGAGCCGGGGGTGCCCCTGGGCGGGGGTGCCCGCATGCCGCGCCCGTCCCCGGCCGTGCGAGGGCAGCGAGCGCTCTTTGTCTGCTCTGGTAAGCCCTCACAAGGGAAACACCGAGCCCAAAGAACAAGAAGCCGTTTTTAGGCTCCCTTAAACCATGCTATAAGTAAGCAGAGTCCTGTGTTAACAAATATCTTAGAATGGTTTACTGAGGTAAATTTGTAAAAGACCTTCTCCTGTATCCTTGTGAGTAAAAAAGACCAAGGACTCTTTACTATTATGTAAAATAATCCTGAAACTGGAGAACTAGGGCAGTCAGCAACTGAAATTGCTGCATCCAACCAGCAGCCAAGAATTGATACATCCAACAGTTGCATGCAACCCACTGTAAGTTTGTTCTGTGAACATAGAAGACATGGACCCCATGCCATGCTACTGAAACTGGATAATGTTATTCTGAAAACGTTTGCTGTCAATCCTAGTATGTCTGTTCCCAGCACTAACTGATAATGTATTTAAGTCTGACTGTTTGCAGACCATTCCAGCAGAGCAGACCTGAAAGATGTGCCAGCCTGGGAGCTGTATGCAGATGAGAGCAGCTTCATGCGAGATGGCAAAAAAAAGACAGGTTATGCAGTAACAACCACGAACCAGGTAACCATGAGAAAAGTGTTACCATCAAATGTACCATCACAAAAAGCTGAACTGATTATATCAATGAAAGATCTAGAACTGAGCAAAGTCATCTAGAAGGAAGGAAGATTAGCAACTATTCAAGCCTAGAGACTGAGTCTATGTTGAATGAAGGGACAGTAATCTTACGAGCTAAGTAAAAAGAGTCATTCCAAGTCCTGACTACCCTCACCAAATCAAAAGCTGCTGGCAGAGAGCCTTGAATTCACTGCTCCAGAGTTAAGAAGACGTCTGCTCCATAGACAGCCAGAAAAGAGAGACTGATACAAATTGAGATGATATGATTTAAACTGTTCTTTTGTACCTCTATCTGTAACAGTTGGTAACCGTGATTCAAATTTGGTCTAAAATTTGCCGATGTAACTCTAGTCCAAAATGTATCAAAAGCTCCTCATAAGGACAACTTGTCAAAGTTGAGGAATCTGGCCTGGCTAAAGTTTTGCCCCAACAAGATAAAGATATGGGCCTGTGCCCATGGAGCTGTGAGTGATTCCAAATGTAATGTTTAATCAATTAAAGGCTGTGACAAAAACAAATAAGCTCTTAATTTCCTTACTAGCCAAAAAAATTTTTCATTAAACCCCCCCCACTAGTTGTTTTCTTCTATGCAAAATCTGAATGAAAAATTTTTTTAGAAAATTTGGTTGAAATTTGAAAGCAAACTCACATTCTACACCAAGTAACTCTCAAAAGAGCTTACTGGACCTTGAATATCTTCAGTACATCACTTCATCAGTTACCAAAACTGAACCTAGATAAAGAAATGTTCATAGTAACTTAGTTATAATTAGGCATCGGTGTACAACTAGTGGGATAGCCAGTTGTATAAACCAGAGGTATGGTTGAATGCAGAGTAGAGACTAGACAAGACAGAGTCTTGTTAGTCTCTAAAAAAGGGTGAAATGATGCCGTTTGGTTTCTGCCTTTTTTCTTTTATATGTTCTCTGTACTCTCTGCCCATATTTTTCTGGCTCTGTAGCCTACTATATTAATAGCTAGTTTTTCCAGTACCTTTCCATAGCCTTTCCCTAAGCATAAAGACAAAAAAAATTCCAGAGCTCCAAGCCCCAGGGGGTTGCAAGGCCCTGTCCTATCGCAGTTCTTCCTGGGAACCAAGGCCGAGAACAACTCTGAGGTACATTTTCATAAGCAGAGTGCAGCCAGTGCTGAGAGGGGGGCTCCAGGGAAGGGGCTGGACCTGAGGGGAATTGAATCGCCACTTGTTCTCCTTATTGGTGCTCTTAATTATGCTAATTTCCTAAAAGCTATAAATATGTACTCACCCCTGGAGGGGCTGGGCTTTTATGGACACCTTTCCATAACTGCTCCTGAAGACCTTCAAAATAAAGAGCCCCTTTTATATTACCTCCTTGCTAAAATGATCTCGAGTTTCTTTTCCAGGCTTGGGGAAAAGGCAACACCGGACGCCACCTGAAATGCCGCATGGATCAAGATCCTTCCCAGACCCAAGCTGCCATCAGCTAGAACTCTGGCTGCAATTGTAGGGCTAAATGCCTCCTAAAAACTGGCATCATGCATCTGGGGACCTGAGTTTTCTTTCACATGGAAATGCGCCATTGTTTGCATCGAAGGCCACATATCTGGGAGTTGACAGCCGCATGCTGAAATTCCGCATGGATTAAGATTCCTCGCAGACCCAAGCTGCCACCAACAAGGACACTGACTGCCCTTGCAGGGCCAAAACCCTCCTCCAAACTGACATCAAAAACTGGGGTGCCAGAGCTTCTCTTTCTCAAGAAAAGGAACATTTTGTGTCCCGCCCTAACACTGTCTCCTCGGTGATGCCGTTTGGTTTCTGCCTTTTTCTTTTATATGTTGTCTGTACTCTCTGCACATATTTTGTGGCTCTGTAGCCTACTATATTAATAGCTAGTTTTTCCAGTACCTTTCCATAGCCTTTCCCTAAGCAGAAAGACAAAACAAATTCCAGAGCTCCAAGCCCCAGGGGGTTGCAAGGCCCTGTCCTATCTCAGTTCTTCCTGGGAACCCAGGCCGAGAACAACTCTGAGGTACATTTTCATAAGCAGAGTGCAGCCAGTGCGGAGAGGGGGGCTCCAGGAAGGGGCTTGGACCGACGGGGAATTAGATATCGTGCCACTTGTTTCCCTTATGGTCTCTTAATCAACTTATGCTAATTTCCTAAAAGCTATAAATATGTACTCACTTTCTTTTTTTCCTGTGAGGGTGTTCCTTATGCTTTTATGCGACACCTTTCCATAACGGGCTCCTGATACTTCAACATAAATAATTCCCCTTTTTATATACCTCTCTAAAATGATCTCGAGTTTCTTTTCCAGCGGGGGAAAAAGGCACAGTTACTTGCACACCAGAAGGGACACGAGTAAACCTGGTACCCTCCTTTGGACGAAAAACATCCTGCCAAGAATTCCTTTCTACAGCCAATCTATAAAGAATTTCCCCTGCCACGTGGCCTGAGGTCGAGCACACTCATGGTTTCCAAATTTCCCCACAGTAGGTAGTTAAAGTGGTGCTTTTCGTTGGTTAGTGTGTCAGTTGTATGTGTGTGTATTGTTTATGTATTGTGTATCTGTTTAAAGTCAGTAATTGTTAGCGATCCCAGGACAACCTGGCGTGGTGGTGAGAAAATTTGCTTTTGAAATCATTTCTCCAAGTTTTTCCTGTTGCCGATTTTCCAACCTGCCCAGAGATCGGCTGGTGGGGAGGAGGCGGGTGTGTGATCTCGGCTGAGATTGTTCACTGGTAGAGAAAAGCAAATCACAGTGCGAAAGTTTATTTCATGTTTAGCACCTGCGAGTTTTGAATTGAAAGCTGGCCTGGAGACATCTGGGCATGGAGCGGCCGGGGGAAGCCTGGTCTGCTTCTTGGTAGGAGGTGGGGGATGGGCCCGCTTCCTACAGGTTTGTGGAGCGGCTGGGTGTCCAGCCTGCTCCTTGGTGGGAGGCTGGGGAGAGATTCCCACTTCCTACAGGTTTGTGGAGCGGCTGGGTGCCCAGCCTGCTCCTTGGTGGGAAGCTGGGGAGAGATTCACACTTCCTACAGGTTTTGAGCGGTCTGTGGTGCCAGAAAAACTTGCTCCTGGGAGCTGGGAGAGATTCCCACTCTCCTACAGGTCTGTGGAGAGGCTGGGTGTCCAGCCTGCTCCTTAGTGGGAGGCGAGGGAGAGATCCTCGCTTCCAGCAAGTTTTTTGGAACGGCCGAGAAAGCTCGGTTCGCACCATTGTAAGGGAAGGGGGAGAAGCCCCCACTTTCTATGTTCCATCTGTAAAAAGTTTTTCCAAGATTTAAGGCAAGGGCGACTCCCGGACTTCCGGGACGGCTCCGCGAGCAGGGCGGTCACTCCCCCGTGACAGAAGCGGGGCACCAGCCGCTCTGAGAGGGGCGGAGGTGATTCCTGCCATTGCCCTCGTCACGGCCGGGGGATGCGCGGGGGAGCGGTCCCAGGAAGCGAACCGGGACCGGGGCTGCCGCTGCGCTGCTTCGGCCCTGCTCTGGCGGAGGCGGGGCCGCCGCTGCGCGGCCACGGCCCAGCTCACTCGCGGCTCCTGGGCCCCGCCCGCACAGGCCCAGAGCGGGCCGGGAGTGTGAGATGTAAGAGCAGGAACGGCCCTATCGCACTTTCCACAGTAACGAGCTTGTTTTAAGAACACCCGAGAGCCGCTGTGAGCAGCAGCACGGGCCGAGCGCGGGCGAGCCGGGGGTGCCCCTGGGCGGGGGTGCCCGCATGCCGCGCCCGTCCGCGGCCGTGCGAGGGCAGCGAGCGCTCTTGGTCTGCTCTGGTAAGCACTCAAAAGGGAAACACCGAGCCCAAAGAACAAGAAGCCGTTTTTAGGCTCCCTTAAACCCTGCTATAAGTAAGCAGAGTCCTGTGTTAACAAATATCTTAGAATGGTTTACTGAGTTAAATTTGTAAAAGACCTTCTCCTGTATCCTTGTGAGTAAAAATGACCAAGGACTCTTTACTATTATGTAAAATAATACTGAAACTGGAGAACTAGGGCAGTCAGCAACTGAAAATTGCTGCATCCAACCAGCAGCCAAGAATGGATACATCCAACAGTTGCATGCAACCCACTGTAAGTTTGTTCTGTGAACATAGAAGACATGGACCCTATGCCATGCTACTGAAACTGGATAATGTTATTCTGAAAACGTTTGCTGTCAATCCTAGTATGTCTGTTCCCAGCACTAACTGATAATGTATTTTAGTCTGACTGTTTGCAGACCATGGAAGAAGCCTATTCCAGCAGAGCAGACCTGAAAGATGTGCCAGCCTGGGAGCTGTATGCAGATGAGAGCAGCTTCATGCGAGATGGCAAACAAAAGACAGGTTATGCAGTAACAACCACGAACCATGTAACCATGAGAAAAGTGTTACCATCAAATGTGCCATCACAAAAAGCTGAACTGATTATATCAATGAAAGATCTAGAACTGAGCAAAGTCATCTAGAAGGAAGGAAGACTAGCAACTATTCAAGCCTAGAGACTGAGTCTATGTTGAATGAAGGGACAGTAATCTTACGAGCTAAGTAAAAAGAGTCATTCCAAGTCCTGACTACCCTCACAAAATGCAAAGCTGCTGGCAGAGAGCCTTGAATTCACTGCTCCAGAGTTAAGAAGACGTCTGCTCCATAGACAGCCAGAAAACAGAGACTGATACAAATTGAGATGATATGAATTAAACTGTTCTTTTGTACCTCTTATCTGTACAGTTGGTAACCGTGATTCAACATTTGCGTCCTAAAATTTGCATTGTAACTCTAGTCCAAAATGTATCCAAAAGCTCTTCATAATGGACCAACTCTTCAAGTTTGAGAATCTGGCCGGTAGTTTTGCCCCAAAAGATAAACGATTGGGCCTTGCCCATGGAGCTTGTGATTCCAAATGTCATGTTTAATTCATATTAAAGGCTGTTGACAAAACAAAAATAGCTCTTTTTAAAAATTTTTCCTTTAAAAACTAAAGGGGCCCCAATCGATTAACACTATGTTGTTCTTATGCCAAATCTGAATGAAAAAATTTTTTTAGAAATATTTGTGAAATTTGAAAGCAAACTTCAAATTTCTACACCCAAGTAACTCTCAAAAGAGCTTACTAACCTTGAATATTCTTCAGAGTACACTCACTCATGGGTTACCAAAACTGAACCTTAAGATAAAAGAAAGTTCATAGTAACTGTAGTTATAATTAGCATCTGTGTAACAACTAGTGGGATAGCCAGTTGTATAAACCAGAGGTATGGTTGAATGCAGAGTAGAGACTAGACAAGACAGAGTCTTGTTAGTCTCTAAAAACGGGGGGAATGATGCCGTTTGGTTTCTGCCTTTTTTCTTTTATATGTTCTCTGTACTCTCTGCCCATATTTTTGTGGCTCTGTAGCCTACTATATTAATAGCTAGTTTTTCCAGTACCTTTCCATAGCCTTTCCCTAAGCAGAAAGACAAAACAAATTCCAGAGCTCCAAGCCCCAGGGGGTTGCAAGGCCCTGTCCTATCTCAGTTCTTCCTGGGAACCAAGGCCGAGAACAACTCTGAGGTACATTTTCATAAGCAGAGTGCAGCCAGTGCTGAGAGGGGGGCTCCAGGGAAGGGGCTGGACCTGAGGGGGAATTGAATCGCCACTTGTTCTCCTTATTGGTGCTCTTAATCAATTATGCTAATTTCCTAAAAGCTATAAATATGTACTCACCCCTGGAGGGGCTGGGCTTTTATGGACACCTTTCCATAACTGCTCCTGAAGACCTTCAAAATAAAGATCCCCTTTTATATTACCTCCTTGCTAAAATGATCTCGAGTTTCTTTTCCAGGCTGGGGGAAAAGGCAACACCGGACGCCACCTGAAATGCCGCATGGATCAAGATCCTTCCCAGACCCAAGCTGCCATCAGCTAGAACTCTGGCTGCAATTGTAGGGCTAAATGCCTCCTAAAAACTGGCATCATGCATCTGGGGGACTGAGTTTTCGTTCACATGGAAATACGCCATTGTTTGCATCGAAGGCCACATATCTGGGAGTTGACAGCCACATGCTGAAATTCCGCATGGATTAAGATTCCTCGCAGACCCAAGCTGCCACCGACAGGGACCCTGGCTGCCTTGCAGGGCCAAAACCCTCCTCCAAACTGACACCAAGAAACTGGGGGGCAGAGTTCTCTTTCTCAGAGAAAAGGGACACTTTTTGTGTCCCGGCCCTAAGGCACTGTGCTCCCTGCTTCCTCCTGAGAATCCGTATGGATCAAGATTCCTCGAGGACCCAAGCTGCCACTGACAAGGACCCTGGCTGCCCTTGCAGGGCCAAAAGCCTCCTCCAAACTGACATCAAGAAAGTGGGGGGCAGAGTTCTCTTTCTCAGAGAAAAGACCCAACTTTTTGATTGTCCCGGCCCTAAGCGCATCTTGCTCCCTGCTGTCATTTCCAAATTCCGTATGGATCAAGATTCCTCGCAGACCCAAGTGCCCGACAGGGGACCCTGGCTTGCCCTTGCAGGGCCAAAAACCCTCCTCCAAACTGACATCAAGAAACTGGGGGGCAGAGTTCTCTTTCTCAGAGAAAAGGGACACTTTTTGTGTCCCGGCCCTAAGGCACTCTGCTCCCGGACGCCACCTGAAATGCCGCATGGATCAGGATCCTTCCCAGACCCAAGCTGCCATCAACTAGAACTCTGGCTGCAATTGTAGGGCTAAATGCCTCCTAAAACTGGCATCATGCATCTGGGGGACTGAGTTTTCTTTCACTTGGAAATGCGCCATTGTCTGCATCGAAGGCCACATATCTGGGAGTTGACAGCCGCATGCTGAAATTCCGCATGGATTAAGATTCCTCGCAGACCCAAGCTGCCACCAACAGGGACCCTGGCTGCACTTGCAGGGCCAAAACCTCCTCCAAACTGACATCAAGAAAACTGGGGGGCAGAGTTCTCTTTACTCAAGGAAGGGAACTTTTTGTTGTCCGAGCCCCCTAAGGCACCTGTGCTCCCGGTGATGGCTTTTGGTTCTGCCTTTTTCTTTTGTATGTTCCTGTTACTCTCTGCCCACTATTCCTTTTGCTGGGCTCTCCGAGTCCTACCGATATTTAATAGCTAGTTTTTCCAGTATTCCTTTCCATAGCCTTCCCTAACAGTAAGACAAAACAAATTCCAGAGCTCAAGCCCCAGGGGGTTTGCAAGGGCCCTGTCCTATCGCAGTCTTCCTGGGAACCAAGGCCGAGAACAAACTCTGAGTACATTTTCATAGCGAGTGCAGCCAGTGCTGAGAGGGGGGCTCCAGGGAAGGGGCTGGACCTGAGGGGGATTTGAATCGCCAATTGTTCTCCTTATTGGTGCTCTTAATCAATTATGCTAATTTCCTAAAAGCTATAAATATGTACTCACCCCTGGAGGGGCTGGGCTTTTATGGACACCTTTCCATAACTGCTCCTGAAGACCTTCAAATAAAGATCCCCTTTTATATTACCTCCTTGCTAAAATGATCTCGAGTTTCTTTTCCAGGCTGGGGGAAAAGGCAACAGTTATTTGGCACACCCAGAAGGGACACGAGAACCTGGTACCCTTCCTCTGGACCGAAAACATCCTGCAAGGAATTCCCTTCTGACAGCAATCTAAAGAATTCCCTGCCACGGGCCTGAGGTCGAGACACCATGGTTCCAAGATCCCACAGGAGGTAGTATAAAGGTGGTTCTTTTCGTTGTGTAGTGTGTAGTTTGTCTGTGTGTGTATTGTTTATGTATTGTGTATCTGTTGAAAGTCAGTAATTGTTAGCGATCCCAGGACAACCTGGCGTGGTGGTGAGAAAATTTGCTTTTGAAATCATTCTCCAAGTTTTTCCTGTTGCCGATTTTCCAACCTGCCCCAGAGATCGGCTGGTGGGGAGGAGGCGGGTGTGTGATCTCGGCTGAGATTGTTCACTGGTAGAGAAAAGCAAATCACAGGGTGAAAGTTTATTTCATGTTTAGCACATGCGAGTTTTGAATTGAAAGCTGGCCTGGAGACATCTGGGCATGGAGCGGCCGGGGGAGGCCTGGTCTGCTTCTTGGTAGGAGTGGGGGATGGGCCCCGCTTCCTACAGGTTTGTGGAGCGGCTGGGTGTCCAGCCTGCTTCTTGGTGGGAGGCTGGGGAGAGATTCCCACTTCCTACAGGTTTGTGGAGCGGCTGGGTGTCCAGCCTGCTCCTTGGTGGGAGGCTGGGGAGAGATTCCCACTTCCTACAGGTTTGTGGAGCGGTGGGTGCCGCCTGCCTCTTGGTGGGTAAGCTGGGAGAGATTCCCTTCTAAGGTTTGTGGAGCGCTGGGTGCCCGCTGTCTTGGTGGGAGGCGAGTGAGAATTCTCGTTACTACAGTTGTGGAGAGGCTGGGGTGTCAGCTGCTTTAGTGGGAGGCGAGGGAGGAGTCCTGCTTACAGTTTTGGGAAGCGGCCGAGAAAGCTCGGTTCGCACATTGTAAGGGAAGGGGGGAGAAGCCCACTTTCTATGTTCCATCTTTAAAAGTTTTCCAAGAATTTTAGGCAAGGGCGACTCCCGGACTTCCGGGACGGCGCCGCGAGCAGGGCGGTCACTCCCCCGTGACAGAAGCGGGGCACCAGCCGCTCTGAGAGGGGCGGAGGTGATTCCTACCATTGCCCTGGTCACGGCCGGGGGATGCGCGGGGGAGCGGTCCCAGGAAGCGAACCGGGACCGGGGCTGCCGCTGCGCTGCTTCGGCCCTGCTCTGGCGGAGGCGGGGCCGCCGCTGCGCGGCCACGGCCCGGGCTCACTCGCTGCTCCTGGGCCCCGCCCGCACCGGCCCAGAGCGGGCCGGGAGTGTGAGATCTAAGAGCAGGAACGGCCCTATCGCACTTTCCACAGTAAGGAGCTTGTTTTAAGGACACCCGAGAGCCGCTGTGAGCAGCAGCACGGGCCGCGCGCGGGCGAGCCGGGTGTGCCCCTGGGCGGGGGTGCCCGCATGCCGCGCCCGTCCCCGGCCGTGCGAGGGCAGCGAGCGCTCTTTGTCTGCTCTGGTAAGCAATCAAAAGGGAAACACCGAGCCCAAAGAACAAGAAGCCGTTTTTAGGCTCCCTTAAACCATGCTATAAGTAAGCAGAGTCCTGTGTTAACAAATATCTTAGAATGGTTTACTGAGTAATTTGAAAAGAACCTTCTCTGTATCCTTGTGAGTAAAAAAGACCAAGGACTCTTTATATTATGTAATATCTGAAGGAGAACTAGGCAGTCAGCACTGAATGCTGCATCAACAGCAGCCCAAGATTGATGACTCAGCAGTTGCATGCAACCCACTGTAAGTTTCTTCTGTGAACATAGAAGACATGGACCCTATGCCATGCTACTGAAACTGGATATTGTTATTCTGAAAACGTTTGCTGTCAATCCTAGTATGTCTGTTCCCAGCACTAACTGATAATGTATTTAAGTCTGACTGTTTGCAGACCATGGAAGAAGCCTATTCCAGCAGAGCAGACCTGAAAGATGTGCCAGCCTGGAGCTGTATGCAGATGAGAGCAGCTTCATGCGAGATGGCAAACAAAAGACAGGTTATGCAGTAACAACCACGAACCAGGTAACCATGAGAAAAGTGTTACCATCAAATGTGCCATCACAAAAAGCTGAACTGATTATATCAATGAAAGATCTAGAACTGAGCAAAGTCATCTAGAAGGAAGGAAGACTAGAAACTATTCAAGCCTAGAGACTGAGTCTATGTTGAATGAAGGGACAGTAATCTTACGAGCTAAGTAAAAGGAGTCATTCCAAGTCCTGACTACCCTCACCAAATCCAAAGCTGCTGGCAGAGAGCCTTGAATTCACTGCTCCAGAGTTAAGAAGACGTCTGCTCCATAGACAGCCAGAAAACCGAGACTGATACAAATTGAGATGATATGATTTAAACTGTTCTTTTGTACCTCTTATCTGTACAGTTGGTAACCGTGATTCAAATTTGGTCCTAAAATTTGCATGTACCTCTAGTCCAAAATGTATCCAAAAGCTCTTCATAAGGACAACTTGTCAAAGTTGAGAATCTGGCCTGGTAAGTTTTGCCCCAAGATAAAGATTGGGCCTGTGCCCATGGAGCTGTGATTCCAAATGTAATGTTTAATCATATTAAAGGCTGTTGACAAAACAAAATAGCTCTTAATTTCCTACTAGCCACAAAATCATTAACACTAGGTGTTGTTCTTATGCAAATCTGAAAGAAAAATTTTTTTAGAAATTTGGTTGAAATTTGAAAGCAAACTCAAATTCTACACCAAGTAACTCTCAAAAGAGCTTACTGAACCTTGAATATCTTCAGTACACTCACTTCATGGTTACCAAACTGAACCTAGATAGAAGAAATGTTCATAGTAAATGTAGTTATAATTAGCATCTGTGTAACAACTAGTGGGATAGCCAGTTGTATAAACCAGAGGTATGGTTGAATGCAGAGTAGAGACTAGACAAGACAGAGTCTTGTTAGTCTCTAAAAAAGGGGGGAATGATGCCGTTTGGTTTCTGGCTTTTTTCTTTTATATGTTCTCTGTACTCTCTGCACATATTTTTGTGGCTCTGTAGCCTACTATATTAATAGCTAGTTTTTCCAGTACCTTTCCATAGCCTTTCCCTAAGCAGAAAGACAAAACAAATTCCAGAGCTCCAAGCCCCGGGGGGTTGCAAGGCCCTGTCCTATCTCAGTTCTTCCTGGGAACCAAGGCCGAGAACAACTCTGAGGTACATTTTCATAAGCAGAGTGCAGCCAGTGCTGAGAGGGGGGCTCCAGGGAAGGGGCTGACCTGAGGGGGAATTGAATCGCCACTTGTTCTCCTTATTGGTGCTCTTAATCAATTATGCTAATTTCCTAAAAGCTATAAATATGTACTCACCCCTGGAGGGGCTGGGCTTTAATGGACACCTTTCCATAACTGCTCCTGAAGACCTTCAAAATAAAGATCCCCTTTTATATTACCTCCTTGCTAAAATGATCTCGAGTTTCTTTTCCAGGCTGGGGGAAAAGGCAACACGGACGCCACCTGAAATGCCGCATGGATCAAGATCCTTCCCAGACCCAAGCTGCCATCAGCTAGAACTCTGGCTGCAATTGTAGGGCTAAATGCCTCCTAAAAACTGGCATCATGCATCTGGGGGACTGAGTTTTCTTTCACATGGAAAAGCGCCATTGTTTTGCATCGAAGGCCACATATCTGGGAGTTGACAGCCGCATGCTGA
>JAVTVJ010002957.1:0-13920 GCA_034509425.1 Eopsaltria australis | reverse complement strand
TTTTGGGGTGAATTGGGGGGAGTTGGGGGGTCCCTGAGGGGTTTAGAAGGATCTGAGCAGGATTTTGGGGTGAATTTGGGGGGTTTTGGGCTGACCATATTTGTCCCTGATTAGCATAAAGGGCGTGGCCACACCCAGTGATCACGGGGCCTTGTTTGAATCAAAAGGGGCGTGGCCTAACACCAACATCCACACTCCAACCTCCTTTGCGTATAGTCGGTGAATATTCATCATTTTTTGGCATAAATACAGGCGTGATTCAATTAAATCTTATTCATTCCCTTGCAATAAACTTCATTTGCATAAAAAGCAGAGTCCATCAGCGTTAATTAATCGCATTTCCATCATTTGCATCAAGTGTTTCCCCAAGCCCTCCAAAAGACCCAAAATGACCCAAAACTTCCCCAAAAAGTCCCCAAAATGACCCAGAACTGCCCCAATTTCCCCAAATCCCCCCCAACGGCCCCCCGATCCCCCGTTTCCCCCCTAAAAACCGCATTTTCCTCCATTTCAGCCATTTTTCCATAGTTGTCATTTTTCCCATCTAAGGCCGCCTTCATTGCATAGCAGTCGCTGGCCCGCCCCCAGGGGCGGGCCTGACGGGCGACTCCTCCCCAGCAGCGGCGCATGCGCAGTCCTGCTCGGCCTGGCTCTAGCCCGGCAGCACTGAGACCTCCCGGGCCACAGGGGTGCTAACCAGTGGGTTTGAGCATCTGAGGCTTTTGGGGGAAATCTAGGGATGATGGGCCCAGTGTAGAATTATGGGGATTTTGGGGTGATTTAGGGGATTTTGGGTGTCCCTGAGGGGTTTAGGGCACCTGAAGTGGATTTTGGGGTGAATTTGGGGGATTTTGGGTGTCCCTGAGCGGTTTAGGGGGATCTGAAGTGGATTTTGGGGTGAATTTGGGGGATTTTGGGGGTCCTTGACGGGTTTAGAAGGATCTGAGCAGGATTTTGGGGTGAATTTAATGGGGATTTTGGGCTGACCATGTTTGTCCCTGATTAGCATAAAGGGCGTGGCCACAGCCAGTGATCACGGGGCCTTGTCTGAATCAAAAGGGGCGTAGCCTAACACCAACATCCTCACTCCAACCTCATTTGCGTCTAGTCGGTGAATATTCATCATTTTTTTGCATAAATACAGGCGTGATTCAATTAAATCTTATTCATTCCCTTGCAATAAACTTCATTTGCAGAAAGACAGAGTCCAATCGCGTTAATTAATCGCATTTCCATTCATTTTTGCATTCAAGTTTTCCCCAGCCCCCAAAAGACCCAAAATGACCCAAAACTTCCCCAAAAAGTCCCCAAAATGACCCAGAACTGCCCCAATTTTCCCCAAATCTCCCCAAACTGCCCCCAGATCCCCCTTTCCCCCCTAAAAACCGCATTTTCCTCCATTTTCAGCCATCTTTCCATAGTTGGTCATTTTTCCCATCTAAGGCCGCCTCATTTGCATAGCGGCCGCGGCCCCGCCCCCAGGGCCGTGGCCTGACGGGCGACTCCTCCCCCAGAAGGCGGCGCATGCGCAGCTCCTGCTCGGCCTGGCTCTAGCCCGGCAGGCACTGAGACCTCCCGGCCACTAGGTGGCGCTAACGCAGTGGGTTTTGAGGCGATCTGAGGGCTTTGGCGGAAAATGTAGGGGTGATGGGGTCCAGGTAGAATATGGGCGGATTGTGGTGAATTTGTGGATTGGATCCCTGAGGGTTCTAGCACACTGAAAGTGGATTTTGGGTGAATTTGGGGGATTTGGGTGTCCACTGAGCGGGTTTAGCGGATCTGAAGTGGATTTTGGGGTGAATTGGGATTTTGGGGTCCCTGGGGGTTAAAGGATCTGAGAGGATTTTTGGGGTAATTTGGGGGTTTTGGGCTGACCATATTTGTCCTGATTAGCATAAAGGCCTGGGCCACACCCAGGATCACGCGGGCCTTGTTGAATCAAAAGGGGCGATGGCCTAACACACATCCACACTCCAACCTCATTTGCGTATAGTCGGTGAATATTCATTATTTATTTGCATAAATACAGGCGTGATTCAATTAGATCTTATTCATTCCCTTGCAATAAACTTCATTTGCATGAAAAGCAGAGTCCATCAGCGTTAATTAATCGCATTTCCATCATTTGTATCAAGTGTTTCCCAAAGCCCTCCAAAAGACCCAAAATGACCCAAAACTTCCCCAAAAAGTCCCCAAAATGACCCAGAACTGCCCCAATTTTCCCCAAATCCCCCCAAACTGCCCCCAGATCCCCTTTTTCCCCCCTAAAAACCGCATTTTCCTCCATTTTCAGCCATCTTTTCCATATTTGCTCATTTTTCCCATCTAAGGCGGCCTCATTTGCATAGCGGCCGCGGCCCCGCCCCCAGGGCGTGGCCTGACGGGCGACTCCTCCCCCAGCAGGCGGCGCATGCGCAGCTCCTGCTCGGCCTGGCTCTAGCCCGGCAGGCACTGAGACCTCCCGGCCACTAGGTGGCGCTAACGCAGTGGGTTTTGAGGCGATCTGAGGGCTTTGGGGGGAAATGTAGGGGATGATGGGGGTCCCAGGTAGAATATGGGGGATTGTGGCGTGAATTTGGTGAATTTTGGGGATCCCTGTGGGGTTTAGGGGCACCTGAAGTGGATTTTGGGGTGAATTTGGGGGATTTTGGGTGTCCCTGAGCGGTTTAGGGGGATCTGAAGTGGATTTTGGGGTGAATTTGGGGGATTTGGGGGTCCCTGAGGGGTTTAGAAGGATCTGAGCAGGATTTTGGGGTGAATTTGGGGGGTTTTTGGGCTGACCATATTTGTCCCTGATTAGCATAAAGGGCGTGGCCACAGCCAGTGATCACGGGGCCTTGTTTGAATCAAAAGGGCGTGGCCTAACACCAACATCCACACTCCAACCTCATTTGCGTATAGTCGGTGAATATTCATCATTTTTTGGCATAAATACAGGCGTGATTCAATTAAATCTTATTCATTCCCTTGCAATAAACTTCATTTGCATGAAAAGCAGAGTCCATCAGCGTTAATTAATCGCATTTCCATCATTTGCATCAAGTGTTTCCCCAAGCCCTCCAAAAGACCCAAAATGACCCAAAACTTCCCAAAAAAGTCCCCAAAATGACCCAGAACTGCCCCAATTTTCCCCAAATCCCCCCAAACTGCCCCCAGATCCCCCGTTTCCCCCCTAAAAACCGCATTTTCCTCCATTTTCAGCCATCTTTTCCATAGTTGCTCATTTTTTCCCATCTAAGGCCGCCTCATTTGCATAGCGTCCGCGGCCCCGCCCCCAGGGGCGTGGCCTGACGGGCGACTCCTCCCCCAGCAGGCGGCGCATGCGCAGCTCCTGCTCGGCCTGGCTCTAGCCCGGCAGGAACTGAGACCTCACGGCCCTAGGTGGCGCTAACGGCAGTGGTTTTGAGGCGATCTGAGGGTTTGGGGATGTAGGATGATGGGGGTCCCAGGTAGAATATGGGGGGATTGTGGGGTGAATTTGTGGATTTTGGGGATCCCTGAGGGGTTTAGGGGCAGCCTGAAGTGGATTTTGGGGTGAATTTCGGGGATTGTGGGTGTCCCTGAGGGGTTTAGGGGGATCTGAAGTTGATTTTGGGGTGAATTTGGGGGATTTTGGGTGTCCCTGAACGGTTTAGAAGGATCTGAGCAGGATTTTGGGGTGAATTTAATGGCGATTTTTGCCTGACTATATTTGTCCCTGATTAGCATAAAGGGCGTGGCCACAGCCAGTGATCACGGGGCCTTGTTTGAATCAAAAGGGGCGTGGCCTAACACCAACATCCACACTCCAACCTCATTTGCGTATAGTCGGAGAATATTCATCATTTTTTTTGCATAAATACAGGCGTGATTCAATTAAATCTTATTCATTCCCTTGCAATAAACTTCATTTGCATGAAAAGCAGAGTCCATCAGCGTTAATTAATCGCATTTCCATCATTTGCATCAAATGTTTCCCCAAGCCCTCCAAAAGAACCAAAATGACCCAAAACTTCCCCAAAAAGTCCCCAAAATGACCCAGAACTGCCCCAATTTTCCCCAAATCCCCCCAAACTTCCCCCAGATCCCCCTTTTCCCCCCTAAAAACCGCATTTTCCCTCATTTTCAGCCATCTTTTCCATATTTGCTCATTTTTCCCATCTAAGGCCGCCTCATTTGCATAGCGGCCGCGGCCCCGCCCCCAGGGGCGTGGCCTGACGGGCGACTCCTCCCCCAGCGGGCGGCGCATGCGCAGCTTCTGCTCGGCCTGGCTCTAGCCCGGCAGGCACTGAGACCTCCCGGCCACTAGGTGGCGCTAACGCAGTGGGTTTGGAGGCGATCTGAGGGCTTTGGGGGAAAATGTAAGGGAATGATGGGGGTCCCAGGTAGAATATGGGGGATTGTGGGGTGAATTTGGTGGATTTTGGGGATCCCTGAGGGGTTTAGGGGCACCTGAAGTGGATTTTGGGGTGAATTTGGGGGATTTTGGGTGTCCATGAGGGGTTTAGGGGCACCTGAAGTGGATTTTGGGGGTGAATTTGGGGGATTTTGGGTGTCCCTGAGGGGTTTAGAAGGATCTGAGAGGATTGGGGTGAAGTTGGGTTTTGGGCTGACCATTTTTGTCCCTGATTAGCATAAAGGGCGTGGCCACAGCCAGTGATCACGGGGCCTTGTTTGAATCAAAAGGGGCGTGGCCTAACACCAACATCCACACTCCAACCTCATTTGCGTCTAGTCGGTGAATATTCATCATTTTTGGGCATAAATACAGGCGTGATTCAATTAAATCTTATTCATTCCCTTGCAATAAACTTCATTTGCATGAAAAGCAGAGTCCATCAGCGTTAATTAATCGCATTTCCATCATTTGCATCAAGTGTTTTCCCAAGCCCTCCAAAAGACCCAAAATGACCCAAAACTTCCCCAAAAAGTCCCCAAAATGACCCAAAACTGCCCCAATTTTCCCCAAATCCCCCCAAACTGCCCCCAGATCCCTCGTTTCCCCCCTAAAAACCGCATTTTCCTCCATTTTCAGCCATCTTTTCCATATTTGCTCATTTTTCCCATCTAAGGCCGCCTCATTTGCATAGCGGCCGCGCCCCGCCGCCAGGGGCGTGGCCTGACGGGCGACCTCCTCCCCAGCAGGCGGCGCATGCGCAGCTCATGCTCGCCTGGCTCTAGCCCGGCAGGGCACTGAGACCTCCCGGCCACTAGGTGGCGCTACCGCAGTGGGTTTTGAGGCGATCTGAGGGCTTTGGGGGGAAATGTAGGGGATGATGGGGGTCCCAAGGTAGAATATGGGGGATTGTGGGGTGAATTTGGTGGATTTTGGGGATCCCTGAGGGGTTTAGGGGCACCTGAAGTGGATTTTGGGGTGAATTTGGGGGATTTTAGGTGTCCCTGAGCGGTTTAGGGGGATCTGAAGTGGATTTTGGGGTGAATTTGGGGGATTTTAGGGGTCCCTGAGGGGTTTAGAAGGATCTGAGCAGGATTTTGGCGTGAATTTGGGGGGTTTTGGGCTGACCGTATTTGTCCCTGATTAGCATAAAGGGCGTGGCCACAGCCAGTGGTCACGGGGCCTTGTTTGAATCAAAAGGGGCGTGGTAACACCAACATCCCACTCGCTAACCTCATTTGCGTATAGTCGGTGAATATTCATCATTTTTTGGCATAAATACAGCGTGATTTCAATTAAATCTTATTCATTCCCTTGCAATAAACTTCATTTGCATGAAAAGCAGAGTCCATCAGCGTTAATTAATCCCATTTCCATCATTTGCATAAAGTGTTTCCCCAAGCCCTCCAAAAGACCCAAAATGACCCAAAACTTCCCCAAAAAGTCCCCAAAATGACCCAGAACTGCCCCAATTTTCCCCAAATCCCCCCAAACTGCTCCCAGATCCCTCTTTTCCCCCCTTAAAACCGCATTTTCCTCCATTTTCAGCCATCTTTTCCATATTTGCTCATTTTTCCCATCTAAGGCCGCCTCATTTGCATAGCGGCCGCGGCCCCGCCCCCAGGGGCGTTGCCTGACGGGCGACTCCTCCTCCAGCAGGCGGCGCATGCGCAGCTCCTGCTCGGCCTGGCTCTAGCCCGGCAGGCACTGAGACCTCCCGGCCACTAGGTGGCGCTAACGCAGTGGGTTTTGAGGCGATCTGAGGGCTTTGGGGGGAAATGTAGGGGATGATGGGGGTCCCAGGTAGAATATGGGGGATTGTGGGGTGAATTTGGTGGATTTTGGGGATGCCTGAGGGGTTTAGGGGCACCTGAAGTGGATTTTGGGGTGAATTTGGGGGATTTTGGGTGTCCCTGAGCGGTTTAGGGGGATCTGAAGTTGATTTTGGGGTGAATTTGGGGGATTTTGGGGGTCCCTGAGGGGTTTAGAAGGATCTGAGCAGGATTTTGGGGTGAAGTTGGGGGTTTTGGGCTGACCATATTTGTCCCTGATTAGCATAAAGGGCGTGGCCACACCCAGTGATCACACGGGGCCTTGTTTGAATCAAAAGGGGCGTGGCCTAACACCAACATCCACACTCCAACCTCATTTGCGTATAGTCGGTGAATATTCATCATTTTTTTTGCATAAATACAGGCGTGATTCAATTAAATCTTATTCATTCCCTTGCAATAAACTTCATTTGCATGAAAAGCAGAGTCCATCAGCGTTAATTAATCGCATTTCCATCATTTGCATCAAGTGTTTCCCCAAGCCCTCCAAAAGACCCAAAATGACCCAAAACTTCCCCAAAAAGTCCCCAAAATGACCCAGAACTGCCCCCAATTTCCCCAAATCCCCCCAAACTGCCCCCAGATCCCCCTTTTCCCCCCTAAAAACCGCATTTTGCTCCATTTTCAGCCATCTTTTCCATATTTGGTCATTTTTCCCATCTAAGGCCGCTCATTTGCATAGCGGCCGCGGCCCCGCCCCCAGGGCCGTGGCCTGACGGGCGACTCCTCCCCCAGCAGGCGGCGCATGCGCAGCTCCTACTCGGCCTGGCTCTAGCCCGGCAGGCACTGAGACTTCCCGGCCACTAGGTGGCGCTAACGCAGTGGGTTTTGAGGCGATCTGAGGGCTTTGGGGGGAAATGTAGGGGACGATGGGGGTCCCAGGTAGAATATGGAAGATTGTGGGGTGAATTTGGTGGATTTGGGGGATTCCTGAGGGGTTTAGGGGCACCTGAAGTGGATTTTGGGGTGAATTTGGGGGATTTTGGGCGTCCCTGAGCGGTTTAGGGAGATCTGAAGTGGATTTTGGGGTGAATTTGGGGGATTTGGGGGTCCTGAGGGGTTTTAGGGAGATCTGAAGCAGGATTTAGGGAAGGAATTGGGGGTTTTGGGCTGACCATATTTGTCCCTGATTAGCATAAAGGGCGTGGCCACACCCAGTGATCACGGGGGCTTGTTTGAATCAAAAGGGGCGTGGCCTAACACCAACATCCACACTCCAACCTCATTTGCGTCTAGTCGGTGAATATTCATCATTTATTTGCATAAATACAGGCGTGATTCAAATAAATCTTATTCATTCCCTTGCAATAAACTTCATTTGCATGAAAAGCAGAGTCCATCAGCGTTAATTAATCCCATTTCCATCATTTGCATCAAGTGTTTCCCCAAGCCCTCCAAAAGACCCAAAATGACCCAAAACTTCCCCAAAAAGTCCCCAAAATGACCCAGAACTGCCCCAATTTTCCCCAAATCCCCCCAAACTGCCACCAGATCCCCCTTTTCCCCCCTAAAAACCGCATTTTCCTCCATTTTCAGCCATCTTTTCCATATTTGCTCATTTTTCCCATCTAAGGCCGCCCATTTGCATAGCGGCCGCGGCCTCCGCCCCCAGGGGCGTGGCCTACGGGGCGACTCCTCCCCAGCAGGCGGCGCATGCGCAGCTCCTGCTCGGCTGGCTCTAGCCCGGCAGGCCACTGAGACCTCCGGCCACATAGGTGGCGCTACGCAGTGGGTTTTGAGGCAATCTGAGGCTTTGGGGGGAAATGTAGGGGATGATGGGGGTCCCAGGTAGAATTGGGGATTGTGGGGTGAATTTGGTGATTTTGGATCCTGAGCGGGTTTAGGGGCACACTGAAGTGGATTTTGGGGTGAATTTGGGATTTTTGGGTGTCCTGAGCGGTTTAGGGGATCTTGAAGTGGTTTTGGGGTGAAATTTGGCGATTTTGGGGGGTCCCTGACGGTTTTAGGGAGTCTGAGCAGGATTTTGGGGTGAATTGGGGGGTTTGGGCTGACCATATTTGTCCCTCATTAGCATAAAGGGCGTGGCCACAGCCAGTGATCACGGGGCCTTGTTTGAATCAAAAGGGGCGTGGCCTAACACCAACATCCACACTCCAACCTCATTTGCGTCTAGTCAGTGAATATTCATCATTTATTTGCATAAATACAGGCGTGATTCAATTAAATCTTATTCATTCCCTTGCAATAAACTTCATTTGCATGAAAAGCAGAGTCCATCAGCGTTAATTAATCGCATTTCCATCATTTGCATCAAGTGTTCCCCAAGCCCTCCAAAAGACTCAAAATGACCCAAAACTTCCCCAAAAAGTCCCCAAAATGACCCAGAACTGCCCCAATTTTCCCCAAATCCCCCCAAACTGCCCCCAGATCCCCCTTTTCCCCCCTAAAACCGCATTTTCCTCCATTTTCAGCCATCTTTTCCATAGTTGCTCATTTTTCCCATCTAAGGCCGCCTCATTTGCATAGCGGCCGCGGCCCCGCCCCCAGGGGCGTGGCCTGACGGGCGACTCCTCCGCCAGCAGGCGGCGCATGCGCAGCTCCTGCTCGGCCTGGCTCTACCCCGGCAGGCACTGAGACCTCCCGGCCACTAGGTGGCGCTAACGCAGTGGGTTTTGAGGCGATCTGAGGGCTTTGGGGGGAAATGTAGGGGATGATGGGGGTCCCAGGTAGAATATGGGGGATTGTGGGGTGAATTTGGTGGATTTTGGGGATCCCTGAGGGGTTTAGGGACACCTGAAGTGGATTTTGGGGTGAATTTGGGGGATTTTGGGTGTCCCTGAGCAGTTTAGGGGGATCTGAAGTGGATTTTGGGGTGAATTTGGGGGATTTTGGGGGTCCCTGAGGGGTTTAGAAGGATCTGAGCAGGATTTTGGGGTGAAGTTGGGGGATTTTGGGGGTCCCTGAGGGGTTTAGAAGGATCTGAGCAGGATTTTGGGGTGAATTTGGGGGGTTTTGGGCTGACCATTTTTGTCCCTCATTAGCATAAAGGGCGTGGCCACACCAGTGATCACGGGGCCTTGTTTGAATCAAAAGGGGCGTGGCCTAACGCCAACATCCACACTCCAACCTCATTTGCGTATAGTCGGTGAATATTCATCATTTATTTGCATAAATACAGGCGTGATTCAATTAAATCTTATTAATTCCCTTGCAATCAAACAATCATAAATGCATGAAAAGCAGAGTCCAACCAGCGTTAATTAATCGCATTTCCATCATTTGCATCAAGTGTTTCCCCCAAGCCGTCCAAAAGACCCAAAATGACCAAAACTTTCCCAAAAGTCCAAAAATGGACCCCAGAACTGCCCCAATTTCCCAAATCCTCCAAACTTCCCTCCAGATCCCCGTTTCCCCCCTAAAAACCGCATTTCTCTCTCATTCAGCCAATCTTTTCCATAGTTGCTCATTTTTCCCATCTAAGGTCCCCCCGCCTCATTTGCATCGCGGCCGCGGCCCCGCCCCCAGGGGCGTGGCCTGACGGGCGACTCCTCCCCCAGCAGGCGGCGCATGCGCATCTCCTGCTCAGCCTGGCTCTAGCCCGGCAGGCACTGAGACCTCCCGGCCACTAGGTGGCGCTAACGCAGTGGGTTTTGAGGCGATCTGAGGGCTTTGGCGGGAAATGTAGGGGATGATGGGGGTCCCAGGTAGAATATGGGGGATTGTGGGTGAATTTGGTGGATTTTGGGGATCCCTGAGGGGTTTAGGGGCACCTGAAGTGGATTTTGGGGGTGAATTTGGGGGATTTTGGGTGTCCCTGAGGGGTTTAGGGGATCTGAAGTGGATTTTGGGGTGAATTTGGGGGATTTTGGGGGTCCTTGAGGGGTTTAGACGGATCTGAGCAGGATTTTGGGGTGAATTTAATGGGGATTTTGGGCTGACCATGTTTGTCCCTGATTAGCATAAAGGTCGTGGCCACACCCAGTGATCACGGGGCCTTGTTTGAATCAAAAGGGGCGTGGCCTAACACAAACATCCACACTCCAACCTCATTTGCGTCTAGTCGGTGAATATTCATCATTTATTTGCATAAATACAGGCGTGATTCAATTAAATCTTATTCATTCCCTTGCAATAAACTTCATTTGCATAAAAAGCAGAGTCCATCAGCGTTAATTAATCGCATTTCCATCATTTGCATCAAGTGTTTCCCCAAGCCCTCCAAAAGATCCAAAATGACCCAAAACTTCCCCAAAAAGTCCCCAAAATGACCCAGAACTGCCCCAATTTTCCCCAAATCCCCCCAAACTGCCCCCAGATCCCCCGTTTCCCCCTAAAAACCGCATTTTCCTCCATTTTCAGCCATCTTTTCCATAGTTGGTCATTTTTCCCATCTAAGGCCGCCTCATTTGCATAGCGTCCGCGGCCCCGCCCCAGGGGCGTGGCCTGACGGGCGACTCCTCCCCCAGCAGGCGGCGCATGCGCAGCTCCTGCTCGGCCTGGCTCTAGCCGGCAGGCACTGAGACCTCCCGGCCACTAGGTGGCGCTAACGCAGTGGGTTTTGAGGCGATCTGAAGGCTTTGGGGGGAAATGTAGGGGATGATGGAGGGTCCAGGTAGAATATGGGGGATTGTGGGGTGAATTTGGTGGATTTTGGGGAAATCTGAGGGGTTTAGGGGCACCTGAAGTGGATTTTGGGGTGAATTTGGGGGATTTTGGGGATCCCTGAGGTGTTTCGGGGCACCTGAAGTGGATTTGGGGTGAATTTGAGGGATTTTGGGTGTCCTTGAGGGGTTTAGAAGGATCTGAGCAAAGATTTGCGGTGAATTTGGGGGTTTTGGCTGAAACCATATTTGTCCTGATTAGCATAAGGGCGTGGCCACTACCAGTGATCACCGGAGGGGCCTTGTTTGAATTCAAAAGGGGCGGGCCTAACACCACATCCCAACTCCAACCTCATTTGCGTATAGGTCGGTGAAATATTCATCATTTTTTTGGCCTACATACAGGCGTGATTCAATTAAATCTTATTCATTCCCTTGCAATAAACTTCATTTGCATGAAAAGCAGAGTCCATCAGCGTTAATTAATCGCATTTCCATCATTTGCATCAAGTGTTTCCCCAAGCCCTCAAAAAGACCCAAAATGACCCAAAACTTCCCCAAAAAGTCCCCAAAATGACCCAAAACTGCCCCAATTTTCCCCAAATCCCCCCAAACTGCCCCCAGATCCCCCTTTTCCCCCCTAAAAAACCGCATTTTCCTCCATTTTCAGCCATCTTTTCCATATTTGGTCATTTTTCCCATCGAAGGCCGCCTCATTTGCATAGCGGCCACGGCCCCGCCCCCAGGGGCGTGGCCTGACGGGCGACTCCTCCCCCAGCAGGCGGCGCATGCGCAGCTCCTGCTCGGCCTGGCTCTAGCCCGGCAGGCACTGAGACCTCCCGGCCACTAGGTGGCGCTAACGCAGTGGGTTTTGAGGCGATCTGAGGGCTTTGGGGGGAAAATGTAGGGGATGATGGGGGTCCCAGGTAGAATATGGGGGATTGTGGGGTGAATTTGGTGGATTTTGGGGGTCGCTGAGCTGTTTAGGGGCACCTGAAGTGGATTTTGGGGTGAATTTAGGGGATTTTGGGTGTCCCTGAGGGGTTTAGAAGGATCTGAGCAAGATTTTGGGGTGAATTTGGGGGATTTTGGGCTGACCATATTTGTCCCTGATTAGCATAAAGGGCGTGGCCACACCAGTGATCCGGGGCCTTGTTTGAGATCAAAGGGGCGTGGCCTAACACCAACATCCACACTCCAACCTCATTTGCGTCTAGTCGGTGAATATTCATCATTTTTTTGCATAAATACAGGCGTGATTCAATTAAATCTTATTCATTCCCTTACAATAAACTTCATTTGCATGAAAAGCAGAGTCCATCAGCGTTAATTAATCGCATTTCCATCATTTGCATCAAGTGTTTCCCCAAGCCCTCCAAAAGACCCAAATGACCCAAAACTTCCCCAAAAAGTCCCCAAAATGACCCAGAACTGCCCCAATTTTCCCCAAATCGCCCCAAACTGCCCCCAGATCCCCTTTTCCCCCCTAAAAACCGCATTTTCCTCCATTTTCAGCCATCTTTTCCATATTTGGTCATTTTTCCCATCTAAGGCCGCCTCATTTGCATAGCGGCCGCGGCCCCGCCCCCAGGGCCGTGGCCTGACGGGCGACTCCTCCCAGCAGGCAGCATGCAGCTCCTGCTTTCGGCCCTGGCTCTGGCCAGGCAGGCACTGAGAACCTTGACCACTTTGGGGTAAAGCTAGCATGATGGGTTTGGAAGCCCGATCTGAGGGGCTTTGAAATGTAGAGGGATGATGGGGGTCTAGGTAGAATATGGGGGATTGATAGGGTGAATTTGGTTGATTTTAGGTGTCCCTGAGGGGTTTAGGGGCACCTGAAGTGGACACAGGGGGTGAATTTGGGGAGTTTGGGTGTCCCTGGTAGGTTTAGGAGATCTGAAGTGCATTTGGGGTGAAAGGTGGGGGATTTGGGGGGTCCCTGAGGGTTTAGAAGGATCTGAGCAGGATTTTGGGAACCCAATTTAATGGGGATTTTGGGCTGGCCATATTTGTCCCTGATTAGCATAAAGGGCGTAGCCACACCCAGTGATCACGGGGCCTTGTTTGAATCAAAAGGGGCGTGGCCTAACACCAACATTCACACTCCAACCTCATTTGCGTATAGTCGGTGAATATTCATCATTTTTTTGCATAAATAAAGGCGTGATTCAATTAGATCTTATTCATTCCCTTGCAATAAACTTCATTTTCATGAAAAGCAGAGTCCATCAGCGTTAATTAATCGCATTTCCATCATTTGTATCAAGTGTTTCCCCAAGCCCTCCAAAAGACCCAAAATGACCCAAAACTTCCCCAAAAAGTCCCCAAAATGACCCAGAACTGCCCCAATTTTCCCCAAATCCTCCCAAACTGCCCCCAGATCCCCCTTTTCCCCCCTAAAAACCACATTTTCCTCCATTTTCAGCCATCTTTTCCATAGTTGCTCATTTGTCCCATCTAAGGCCGCCTCATTTGCATAGCGGCCGCGGCCCCGCCCCCAGGGGCGTGGCCTGACGAGCGACTCCTCCCCAGCAGGCGGCGCATGCGCAGCTCCTGCTCGGCCTGGCTCTAGCCCGGCAGGCACTGAGACCTCCCGGCCACTAGGTGGCGCTAACGCAGTGGGTTTTGAGGCGATCTGAGGGCTTTGGGGGGAAATGTAGGGGATGATGGGGTCCCAGGTAGAATATGGGGGATTGTGGGGTGAATTTGGTGGATTTTGGGGATCCCTGAGGGGTTTAGGGGCACCTGAAGTGGATTTTGGGGTGAATTTGGGGGATTTTGGGTGTCCCTGAGCAGTTTAGGGAGATCTGAAGTGGATTTGGGGGTGAATTTGGAAGATTTTGGGGGTCCCTGATGGGTTTAGAAGGATCTGAGCAGGATTTTGGGGTGAATTTGGGAGGTTTTGGGCTGACCATATTTGTCCCTGATTAGCATAAAGGGCGTGGCCACACCCAGTGATCACGGGGCCTTGTTTGAATCAAAGGGGGCGTGGCCTAACACCAACATCCACACTCCAACCTCATTTGCGTCTAGTCGGTGAATATTCATCATTTTTTTGCATAAATACAGGCGTGATTCAATTAAATCTTATTCATTCCCTTACAATAAACTTCATTTGCATGAAAAGCAGAGTCCATCGGCGTTAATTAAT